>JARSSU010045310.1:0-54745 GCA_029619165.1 Eurosta solidaginis | reverse complement strand
TGAGTAAGTTTCAGAATAAAGAAATTAACAAATGTGAAAATAAAATTAGTGTAGAGAAATATAAGAAGTAATGAATAGTAAGATGAGAAATGAAATAGATATGAGCCATAATAATAGAAATAAGAGTATACTAAAAAAAGATAGAGATATAAAGATAATATAAAATATAATATATAAAAAATAAAATAAAGTAAAAAAATATATAATTATAAAAATAATATTAAGATAAAAAAAAAAAAAATAAAATTTATATATTAAAAAAATAAATTATAAAAAAATAAGAGATAAAATTAAATAAATAAAAAAAATTAAAAAAAATAAATATATAATAAAAAATAAAAGATAATAAAATTAAAGTATAAAAAATAAAAAATATAAATAAAATATAAAATATATAATAAAAATATAAAATAAAGATATATATAGAAGATGAAATTAGAAAGTATAAAAAAAAAAATAAAAATGAATGAAAAAATAAAAATACAATAAAAATATAATAAAAAGATAAAAATAAATATATAATAAAAATAATATATGAGATAATAAAATATAAAAATAAATAATTAAAGAAATAAAAAGAAAAATAGATAAAATAAAAACAAATTTAAATATAAATATATAAAGAAATGTAATAAGAAATAAATAAAATAAAAGATAAATAAAAAAAAAAATAAAAAATAATATAAAAATAATAATATATAAAATTTATAATAAGATAAAAAAAAATAAAAAAAATAATAATATATAAGAAAATAAAATAAATATAAATAAAAAAATAATTAATATAAAAAATTATAATATTATATATTAATATTAAAGAAAAATATAAAATAAAATATATAGAAAGAATAATAAAAATAATAAAAATAATATAATATATGATAAAAATGAAAGAAAATAAGAAAAAATAAATAAATATAATAAGAATATATAAAAAATTAAATATAAATTAATAAAAAGATAAATTAATATATAAAATAAGAATAATAAAATTAATAATTAAATAAAAAATAAAGAAAAAAAAGATTATAAAAATATTATATAAATAAATATATTAAAAATTAAATAAAAATAGAGAAATATGAAAAATTATATATATAATTATAAATAATAAATATAATAATAAAGATAATATATAAAATATAGAATATAAAAATAATATAAATATAATAAGAGAAATTAAATATAAAAATAAAAAAAAATAAGAAAAAGTAGAATAAAGATTAATAAAATATATAATATAAAATAATAGAAAAAATTGATATATATAAAAGAATAAAATAAAATAAATAATGAAAATAAAAAATAATAATATAAATTAAAAGAATAGAAAATATAAAATAAATAAAAAATATAAAAAAATATAAAATTATAAGAATAAATATAAAATTAATTATTAAATATATAATATAATATAAATGAATAAAAAATAATAGAATATAATAAAGTAAAAAGTATATAAAAAAAATGTAATTAATACTAAAAATATGAAATATATAAAATAAATAATAATAAATATGATATAAATATAAAAAAAAAATATAATAAAAAAAAAGATAAAGATATAAAAGAAAATTATATATATATAATAAAATAATATAAATTATAAATATTAAATAATATAAAATATATATTATATATAGATATATAGAATTAGATATAATAAATAGAAGAAATTATATATTTATAAAAAAAAATAATAAATATAAATGAATAAAGAAAATATATAATAAATATATATAAAATATAATGAATAAGATAAAATACAATTAAAGATAATATAAAATATATTATATAGAGATAATAAAAGAATAATAAAAGATTTTATATATATAGATATAAAATAATAAAAAAAATGAGATAAAATTATAAATAAAAATAGAAAAAAAGAAGAATGAAATTATAAAATTAATAAATAATAAAATTATATTTAAATTAGTTTTAAAAATGAAAGTATAAAATATAAAGAGAAAATTAATATAGTATAATAAATAGATAAATAATTATAAAATAGTAGTAAATAATATAATAAAAAATGAATAAATAAAAAAATAAATATATAGTAATATAAAAATAGATTAAAATAATAGAGATAAATATAAATATATAATGTAGAAAAAATTATAATAAAATTAGAATAAATATAAAATGATAAAATTATAGATATTAAAAAATAAAAATATAAAAAAAATAGATTAAAGAATATAATTATATAATATAATTATAATAAATATAAAATAATATAAATAATAAATTAAATAATAAAAATAAAATAATAAATAAAAAATATAATATTAATATATAAAATATAGAAGATAATATAGATATAAATATAAAGAAATATAAAATAATAAAAAAATAATAATAAAAAAGAAAAAAAAATAATATATAAAAAAAATATTTATATTATTATAAAAATTATTATAAATAATTATAATAGATAAAAAGAAAATAAAAATTATAAATAATTTAATAATAATAATATATTATAATAAATAATATATATATATAAATATAATATATAATTATAAAATATAAATATAAATATATATAAAATTATAAAAAATAATTAATATAATTAAATAAATATTATATATTAATATAAAATATAAAAATATAAATAAAATAATAATTATATATAATTATAAATATATTAATAATATTATAACGGGCCCACATGAAAGTGTCCAGTGAGCTGTTCTTTTTACTGGATAGCTGCCACTCAACTAACGTAGGTACCGAGCGGACCCGCCGTCCTCCGTATCTCCTCTCCTGTTTTGAGGAGGATTTTCCATTAAGGCAAGATTTCCTGCCCGGTTTCTAGGTATATTCTCTCAAGGGCTGCGAAGGGTTATTTTCATAAGTTGCTAGCTAGAGCTTGAAACAAAATTTTCCTAGATATGAAGTGGAGGATCCTTCTGGAACAGACCAAATAGGTAAACAAGAGATTTACTACTCCACAAGCACTGATGTAACGAGCAGCTGCGTCTATTACTCCAAGCGCGCTACGTATACGCTCATAGAACCTTTACGTCATGCGTTGTATATTCGGGCCGTATTCTTAACGGCATACGTTTTTTTCTTGCAATAGTCGTATGCCTTCGCTCTTCGCTTCTAAAGGGATACTCTTTGCTTTAACTCTCGAGTACAAAATATTACAGCTTCTGTCACGTTGATGCGATTTATGCGTCGCAGTTCTTAAAGAGGTTAGTAAAATAAATTATATTTATTTACCTTCCATCTTAGTTATTTTTCTCGGTTGAGCAAACTTCTTTCATGCTTTCTTCGAATCGATTTTCGTCCTTATTTTTTGTTGTTCATTTTTCACTCGTATCCATTTCGTTTTCCACTTCACACCAACACCCATTTCAAATGTCTTTCAAGGACTCGTGTATGCCATGGCGTCTATGCATTTTGCCATTGATAATGTGCAGTGGGAGGTGCCGCAGATTTGCTGATAATTGATTTAAAAGCGGGTAAGTACGAGTTTTTATTTATTGTCAATGGGTTACCACAACCACACTCAGCTGCTAAGCTAGCGACAAGTTTTTGCCACCAATAACGGTCACTCCAATAATCTTCTATCTATGCTTTATTTGCTGTGTACGCACAGTTTTGTCCCAGTGGGAGACCACACTTATGAGTCGACAAAGCATTGACTTAATATGAGTTTTATAACCCAGCTGTACTCAGATAATAAATATGGATCGCGTATCGGTGGTACAGAAGAATCAAAAGCACATCAAAATTCTAATGACGGAAGAGTTTTCGATTGATCTTTATTTCAAGTAGTATTTCGAGCCATTTCTTTCTAAGTTCTAATTCCTTTAAACTCATTTTTCTAAATATCCGCTACTATCTTGAAAATGGCCCACCGATGAATGAAATTTAGTATGTCTAGGTTTTTGTATCGCATTCTAAGATTCCTGCCCAGGTGTTCTCACTGAGTGTTATTTTAAAATAAACATTTAAATATGTATACCTATATGGGTACTAGACGAAAACTTGGTTACTCGCATAAAAAAAAATAATAAATTTTCTAAGTAGAGTTGCCACTAATTGTTACTTGATAGATATTTTATAAGGTCAAAATGACTGACGTAAAAAACTATCTAAACTGACCGCTATCGTTCTCCATTATGTTACCTAACTGGCTAGAAGTTGAAAAGTTGACAGGGTAGTGGTCATAACCTCACCTCAAATTTTATGCTCATTTATTTCACTACCCTTCGTATAAGTTCCCGTTGGCAAAATAAGTTTTGATGTCAAATTTCCATACCTGTGCCAATCGCCGTTTTCTTTTATTTGTCATTCAATTGTTACTTTGTAGTCAAAATAGTCGGCAATGACAAGCATTTTCATTGATATGGCAAGGTTCTCGGTCAATTTGACCTGGTGGAAACTTGGATAAGTAAATGGAGTTGCACTAAGGGCTACCACCTAGTTCCCCTATCTCGTACACGGCTCTATCGATTGTGAGTGTATCACATTCTTAAATATTCTGCCTAGGTGTAACCAATTGGGGCTGTTTTTACAAGGTTGCCACCCATTTAAATGGGTTTAATTTACATAAATAGTTTATCAAAATAGGTATCAAATGAAAATTGTTAAACGCAGTGTTTCAATAGAAATATTCTTAAGTAGAGTTGACATTATTCGTTGGACCAAATTTGATACAAATTTCAATAGTTGTATTGTAGTATTTTTTCAAAGTTGTGGAAAATTTACAAAGTTTTTTACATGATCTTTGGTAGGTTTCCACTTGACATTAGTTTTGTAATTTATATCTGAAGCTTTAAATTTTAATGTTAGGTCACACCGAGCTCGATCACATAAGCAGCTAAAAATTTAATATCTTTATATCCCATGAGAAGTAAATTTATGAAAATATAATTTGAAAAATGTTGTATTTTTATATTCAGCTGAGCAGAGCTCACAGAGTATATTAATTTTGTTCGCATAACGGTACCCCGTAACGGCATAAACTAATCAAGATAGATAAGCTATATATCAAAATGATCTGGGCAAAAAAGAAATTCATTTAAGCCATGTCTGGCTGATCCGTCCGTCTGGCTGTCCCGAGAACACGATAACTTGAGTAAATTTCTGAGGTATCTGAATGAATCGGTATGTAAGTTGCTGGCACTCATCTCAGATCGCTATTAGAAGAAACGAAATCGGGACCATACACGCCCACATTTTTCGATATCGAAAATTGACAAACCGCAAAAGTGCGATAATTCATTACAAAGACGATAAAGCGATGCAACTTGGCAGTTGACCTTATGACGCAGAATAGAAAATTAGTACAATTTGACAATGGCGTGCACCGCCCACTTTTAAAAGAAGGTAATTAAAAGTTTGCAAGCTGTAATTTGGCAGTCGTTGAAGATATCATGATGTAAATTTGGCAGGAACGTTACTCCTATTACTATATTGTGCTAATAAAAATTAGCAAAATCGGTGACGAACAGCCATTTTATAAGTCAATTTTACACAAAAAATTTAATATCTTTCAGTATATAAGTAAATTATGTCAACATTCAACTCCAGTATAGATATGGTGCAACAAAATACAAAAATAAAAGAAAATTCAAAATGGGCGTGGCTCCGCCCTTTCATGTAATTTGTCTAGGATACTCAATCGCCATAAGTCGACACAAAAATTCACCAACTTGTGACATTGGCAGGGGCCATAGCTTCTATGACGGTAACTGCTGTGAAAAGGCGAAGCGGTTGAAGCCACGCCCAGTTTTTTATACACAGTCGACCGTCTGACTTCCTCTAGCCGTTACCACGATACTGAGTGAAAAGTCGATTATCTGAACTCACTTATCTTGGTGTTAAAATTGGGCGAGAGATCCGACTATGACCACGCCCACTTTTCGATAACAGAAAATTTGGAAAATGATGCCATAATTCTATACAGAGCGAGAAACCTGGTGAAAACATGCGATGGATGCTTTTGACGCAACATAAACGTTTAGAGAAAAACTTTGTAAAATGGTGTGACACCTACATATTAAGTAGAAGAAAATTGAGAAAGTTCTGCAGGCGAATCACAAGCCCTTGGAATCATGCAGACTGGTCGTGGTATATACAAAATATCAAATAAAGTAGCGGTACCCGACAGATGAAGTTCTGGGTCACCCTGATCCACATTGTGTCGATATCACTAAAACTGCTTCACATATACACACTACGACCACTCCCTTTAAAGCCTCGTCATACCTTAATTGATACCCATATTGTACGAACACAGCTAGAGTCACTCTGGTGCGCACTTTATGGCGTATATCCCGAAATGGCGTCCACCTATAGAACTATGGCCCACTCACTTTTAAAAAGACTCTTTAATACTTCCATTTGACACACAGGTCATACAACACATTGCAGGTTAGCCCGAGGTTCATTTTCCGACACGCGTGATGTCCCCTTATATTGTCTCCAAAGCCTCAGCTGAGTATGTAATGTTTGGTTACACCGAACTTAGCCTTCCTTATTGTTTTTTTTTTTTAACTGCCACTGGGTATACAGTTTTGCAGTTAACACACCGAACTTAACTCCTACATGTTTTATTTTGTTCTGGCTGCACTTCAACAGCAGACACCATGTTTTTGCTGCGCCAACGTACACACAATCAGCAACACTTGCTGAGACAACAACAAGTTCCGCTATTTTATTGAGAGCCCAGAATGGCGTTAGCACACCGCCACATCACTAACCACGCTCGATGTGCCACTCGATATGCTTCCTCTTATGCCGATTTTTCCCCACTATGGCATTCACTTCAGCGCTAAAAGCAGCACCCAAAGACGTTATGGCAAGCAGCAAAGGTGTGACATGATTGTGTTTTCACTTAACCCCTGAACTGATTCGAATCTGCTCATTTTTCCCTTAATGTTTTCTCCGCAAAGGAATCGTGTAAGTTTACCTTGGGTAAGGTTTTATTTTCAGCATTTCATGGCATTAAATAGCATTTTCGTAAGATGTAAGACTCGGTGTATTTGCATAATATTCGTGTAGATATGTGTTCATGTATATGCGTGTGTATGTGTAGTCGCATGCAGAGGGTCGGCATTGACCTGTTTTTTGCAGCATCATTAAGCACATGAGCTCTTCTGCAGTTCGCCTTCTTGAATTAGTAATCATTAAGAATTTAAATTTATATTAAATATCATGACCAAGAAATAATTTAAAAAGTCTTTAATTTGCTAGTAAAGGCACAGGAGGGGGGTCATAACTAAGTGCAGGAGTTTAATTATCTTCTCACAAATTGTTTTTAATTGCCTTTTAGACTTTAAAGAATTCGGACTTCAAGGCCTAACTTTAATCTTGGTATATTTTGGCAGCGCTTGAACAAAGTCACTTAGAGCAGAGATAGCAGAGAAAATTCCTATATTTAGGTAAATTAGTCCTTGTACTATAAACAAAGAAAACAGGTAAGGGTCGCGTAGCAATAAGGGGTTCCAATATGCTCTTCTGATCCATATATCCAATCGGGAAATGATGCTGAAGAGCCGCAATTACGACTTGGCGCCCATAGCAATATGAAATTGGCGTGAAGACTTTTTCAAGTTGAAATCGCAAGGCCAGAAGGTATATTCCTTCAAATGCATACATTTTGGGTAAAAAACGACCGTAGATTGGCTTAAGATATCTTTGATGGGTGCATAAGACTGTATTTCTGTGCCGCTCCGTTTTCTACTAACCGCCGAAAAGTTCAGCATTTTATCTCAAACCTAATGCCTCAATAGTAACATCATCCCCGCAAAAAAACCCTTGAGATGTTTGTAGATGTGCGCTCACAGATGGATCCCCTTTTATTGAATAACATCTAGCCTTGACAAAATGATCAGCTGCATGCTACTTTGCAACACATTACCCTCAACGGAGACTTTATGACACCATGATGTCACTGAATGTTGGGCGTTAGTCGTCAATCAACTGTTCAGGCAGTTCAATGACGAGCCCTCTAACTCATAGCATACGCAAATGACTTTGCAGTAACCATAGTGGGAAAAAGTCCCGTGAAACAATTAGCTCTGTGAGTATTCAGGCGCTAGGCGAATGAGGTCCCGAACCAGACTAGGCTAAGCTAAGATAGATAAACCTACTAAAGGACCACAGTGACACAGACCGCCATTTTGTCGTTGTTATTGATTTGAAAATCTTTGCCGAAATATGATCAGGTACTTTCCAGTACAAGCACCATTAAGGTACAAGCCCGAACTATCACATTGACCACATTGAACCTTCTAACATCCATGAGGAAGTTGGAGTTGCCAGAACATCGTCTGCTTGAGAAACAGAATTCGCACGGGTTGGAGAAGCTATAATTGCACTGGCAACCTATTGAAAGGTCTGTCCCGTGGGTATATTCCTAGCCCCTTAACCCACTGAGGATCAGCATATTGTCGCGAAAGCTCAACGGCGAGGATATTGTAAAGAAAGCCTGTTGGATATACGTGTACTATCGCCCTCTCTCTTTAGAATTAGGTAGAAAAGGGTCACATGCCAAGGAAAAGGAATGCGCCACAGCGATGCGTTCAACTTCGACAGCGAATTCCAGACAGCTTATTTCCGAATCGAGCGAGGGGAAGTACTCTTGGCATGAGCACGTGAGGCAGCAGAAGTTGTCAAAGGTAGCTCAGCAGAACTCTACTGTGAAATACCCATGCTTTTTTTATCGCTACAACTAGCAACAACAACATACCCTTGCTACTGTACTCAATACGGGACGAGAACGGAAAGAAAATCGACTGAAGGCGATAAGCCTTCGTTCAAGGGCACAAATAGCCCAGTCATAGCAGCAGTCTCCCCTTCCAACTAGACTCAAAAGGTGGACCGCAAATTAACTGTATGGTCGGCAAGCATCGCACCAGTTCATTAACGTAACATAAAACCCAATAATAATTAAACTTACTGTGCGGCACCCAGAATAATGGATATGACAGTCCGATAACGACCTGTATTTGAGCTATCATGAAGTCGCATCTTTACCTTAGTCCAGAGCCGTACTCCTAAATCCTCAAGTTCCTCGTTGTTAGTACTTGAGACGGAGAAGAAGAAAGGTTCAAAGCTACCTATAAGCAGTCGTCAGCCGATTGTTTGCACCGCTTCGCCAATATAGTCACTGAGCTCAAAATATGGCCCCTAAAACATCAACTACTCTTACTTAAATACTCCCCATAAGAACCGAAATGGTGAACAAACAATTTCTGTTAATACCATGAAGCCTGGGCATACTTACAAATATATGATTGAAGAGGCCCTGCCCCTAAGTGGCATATGAATGATCTCCGCAAGCACTGAATAATCCGTTTGAACCTGACGGGCATAAGCAGGCCCTCAGCCTCATTCGCGATGAATCGGCAAAGTCCTATGCCGTTTAATGCTCGGCGAATCCCGTTTTCAGGACCAATACCCAGAACTCGCACGTGAGGAAGGCAGACTTCCCATCATACGCGCTTCTTGTAATATCTACTTATCCTGAATCAACCCCGAAACACGAATATATAGCCAGCAAGTGTCTGCACATGGTAGCAACCATCTTTCCAGTTTCAATGAGAAACTAAAGCCTCTAATACCCATGTCTCTTTGGACGGAGATATAAACTAGTAATTGCAAGTTTTCTTGGACTTTCGTTAGATGATATCGGCTCAGAACTTGTAATTGGGCACATGCATGGATACGACGAAGCACTACAAGTAGAAGAAGATAAAGAGTAAAGTTGTTAAAGGGAGGAGCAACTACCTTGAAATTGCAAGTCAAATAAAGGGATTAAATAGAGGTGATATGTCAACAACAGAGAGAACTGAAGCGGTGTGTGATAAGCCGAAGAGAGGTGTACACACACACACACATCATCGGAGATATATGATTTCGCGCTTTCCTTTACAAAATTTCCGAAGGCAGTATTTTTAAAGGAAACCATGACCGCTATTGAGCTGACTCACCTAACCAAGTGCCTATTCAATAATTAAGCTCAGTTTTCGAAGTATTACCAGAAATATCGTCTGCAGCAAATAAGTAGCCCCCTTAATCGAGTTAAAGAAATGACACACTATAAACATCTATTTAAGTTTGTCAACGGTAGCGTGCGGTGAAGCAAAAAATTTCCCCTCCAGCACATAAAAACTCATTTTCCTTATTGTTAAAAGTAAAAAAAATAATAAAAACTCATGCTGTCTTAAATTAATATCCACTTTAAACCAAAATTGTGTGCCTCACCAACAAAAAGCGGTGCCACTTCAGAACTTCACAGTTTGTAGTGGTTGCGTGTATGTGTTAGTATATCTGTGTGCTGTTATTTGGTGGTTTACGCGTATTAAAGCAAAAAAAAACAAGTCCACTATAAACAGCAATGAACTCAAGAGCAGGTCACAGTGTCACTGGCATATGAGCGTGACGAGTTCATTGTTTTTTTTTCTATATCATTTTTCAATACACACACACACACTTTCACATTCACATATAAATAATTTCTTATTGTCGCCCATTAATATATTTTGTTACTGTTTTTTATACTCAGCTGAGCAGAGCTCACACAGTATATTAATTTTGTTCCCATAGCGGTAATCCGTAACGGCATAAACTAATCGAGATATATCTGTGGCAACAATCATAACAACTTAAGTCGAGTTAAGAAATTATACTAGTTGAAATTTCCTCCAGCGATGGTTTAAAGAAAACTGCTCCATAACTTAGCCAAACGTATCAGATTTATGGCCTAGAAACCAAATAATATAAAACCGATAAAAGTTCTACAAAACTAAGCTTTTTTGTTACAAAAATCGACAGAAGATATTCTGATTGGTCTAATTTCTTTAACTCGACTTAATTGTTATGATTTGTTGCCACAGATATATAGACTTCTATATATCGCAATTATCTGGGCGAAAAAAGAAATCCATTTAGCCATGTTCGTCCGCCCGTCCGTCCGTCCTGTCCGTAAACACCATAACTTGAGTAAATTTTGAGGTATCTTAATGGAATTTGGTATGTAAGTTCCTGGGCACTCATCTCAGAAAGCTATTTAAAATGAACGAAATCGGACTATAACCACGCCCACTTTTTCGATATCGAAAATTAAAAAAAAACAGAAAAAGTGCGATAATTCATTACCAAAGACGGATAAAGCGATGAAACTTGGTAGGTGAGTTGACCTTACGACGCAGAATAGAAAACTAGTAAAATTTTGGACAATGGGCTTGGCACCGCACACTTTTCAATGAGGTAATTTTAAAGTTTTGCAAGCTGTAATTTGGCAGTCGTTGAGGATGAAATTTGGCAGACGTTACTCCTATTACTATATGTGTTCTAAATAAAATTTTGCAAAATCGGATGACGAACACGCCCACTTAAAAAAAATGTTTAAAGTCAAATTTTAACAAAAAATTTTATATCTTTACAGTATATAAGTAAATTATGTCAACATTTATCTCCAGTAATGATATGGTGCAAACAAAACACAAAATAAAAAAAATTGTAAAACGGGCGTGGCTCCGCCCTTTTTCATTAATTTGTCTAGAATACTTTTAACGCCATAAGTCGAACAAAAATTTACCAATCCCTTTTGGAATTTGGTAGGGGCTTAGATTCTATGACGGCAACAATTTTTCTGTGAAATTGGGCGAATCGGTTGAAGCCACGTCCTGTTTTTATACACAGTCAACCGTCTGTCCTTCCGCTCGGCCGCTATCACAATAGCTTGAGCAAAAATCGCTATATCTTTACTAAACTTAGTTCACGTACTTATCTGAACTCACTTTATTTTGTTATAAAAAATGGCCCAAATCCGACTATGACCACGCCCACTTTCCGATATCGAAAATTACGAAAATAAAAAATGCCATAATTCTATACCAAATTTTGAAAAATATATGAAACATGGCAATTGGAAAATTTCTGCAGGGCGAAAACGCCCTTAGAATTTTGGCGGGAATATTGTTCGTGGTATACATAGATAATCAATTAGCGGCACCCGACAGATAGTGTTCTGGGTCAGTGTTCGATATCTCGAAAACGCCTTCAAATATACAACTAAGGCCCACTCCTTTAAAATACTCATTAACACCTTTCATTTGATACCCGTATCGCATAACACACATTCTAACAGTCACCACTTGTATAGCACTAAGGCCCACTCTCCTTTTAAAATACTCATTAACACCTTTCAGTTGATACCCATATCGAACAAACACACATTCCAGAGTCACCTCTTGTCCACCTTTATGGCGAAATCTCGAAAAGGCGTCCACCTATAGCACTAAGGCCCACTCCCTTTTCAATACTCATTAACACCTTTCATTTGTACTCCATATCGTACAAACACATTCTAGAGCCACCTCTTGTCCACCCTTATGGCGATATCTCAAAAGGCGTCCACCTATAGCACTAAGGCCCACTCCCTTTTAAAATACTCATTAACACCTTTCATTTGATACGCATATCGTACAAACACATTCCAGAGCCACCTCTTGTCCATCCTTATGGCGATATCTCGAAAAGGCGTCCACCTATAGCACTAAGGCCCACTCCCTTTTAAAATACTCATTAACACCTTTCATTTGATCCCATATCGTACAAACACATTCCAGAGTCACCTCTTGTCCACCCTTATGGCGATATCTCGAAAAGACGTCCACCTATAGCACTAAGGCCCACTCTCTTTTAAACTACTTATTAACAACCTTTCATTTGATACCCATATCCGGACAAACACATTCTAATCACCCCGGTCACCTTTGTGGCGATATCTGGAAAAGGCACCCACCTATAGAACTAAGGCCCACTCCCTTTTAAAATACTTATTAACACCTTTCATTGATACCCATATCGTACACACACTTTCTAGAGTCACCCCTGGTCCACCCTTTATGGCGATATCCTGAAATGGCGTCCACCTATAAAACTATGGCCCACTCCCTTTAAAATACTCTTTAATACCTTCCATTTGAAACCCATGTCATTCAAACACATTCCAGGGTTACCCTAGGTTAATTTTGCTAAATGGTGATTTTCCCTTATTTTGTCTCCAAAGCTCTCAGCTGAGTATGTAATGTTCGGTACACTCGAACTTAGCCTTCCTTACTTGTTTTCCATATAATTTTCAATACACACACACACCCACATACACCACATTCACATATAAATAATTTCTTATTGTCCGCGCTTTATATATTTTGTTATTGTTATTTTTTTTTCTTTTGCTTTTCCCCTGCAATATGCTTCGTTGATTATATCTCTCCAAGCGTTGCAACAAGGCAACCGTACTTCATGGGTTTGACACCAACGACACGAAACGCCTCACCCCTCGTACATCCTGGTTTTTGGTTTTTATTATATCCTCTTTTTCTCTTCTTACAGTCAGCCAAGCAACCAAGTATTGT
Organism: Eurosta solidaginis; assembly: GCA_029619165.1. Taxonomy (NCBI): domain Eukaryota; kingdom Metazoa; phylum Arthropoda; class Insecta; order Diptera; family Tephritidae; genus Eurosta; species Eurosta solidaginis. The sequence continues at coordinate 41,351 of JARSSU010045310.1, read as the reverse complement.
CGTTAAGCGTCGTTTATTCTTATTATATCGTTACCAGAATATGACATAAACGTCATAATACTTAATCGCAATCGAAGGAGCATTAATAAGATATGGGGCTTTAGGGGATTTTTACAAATTTGATTGTGAAGATAAATTCAGTGGGTACACATTGTTTAAAAATAATCGAGGCGCATGTTGTTTGATGTTAATACAAACCAAATCATGTGTGACAATTAATTAATATACTATTTCACTTATGTAAGCGTTGCAAGAGCGGAATTTTTTAAGTACAGAAGCTTATGATAAGGCACTTAATTCAGTAAACAGTCGTGAGATTTTATATTTGTTTGGAATATAATGTGTCTTCAGGTGTACATAGAGGAGTCAGGTATTCTTGATAGTGTGTAGTATGGGGAGCCTGACGATGGCCTAAGTGTTATTTAGAATATCACGGCTCAAAATAAATAAAACGCTACGCGCCGAGCTGATGAATTAAGAAGGCGAGGCACGACTCCTTTCAAACTAAGCAAGCTCAGCTTTAACTGAGAAGAAGGCGATAGGCGACGGATTATTAGAGTTAGTACATAAAGCACTAACTCAACGAATCAATTGGCTATGGTCGTTTTTTAATTTATTCCAAATTGGTAACACTGCCATGTAATACTGCTATGAAGCCAATAGTCTCTTATGTTTCCTTAGTTTGCTTGCCAGGCCACGCAAAGAACAGCAAATATAAAACTATGCAAACTAGTTTGTATTGGTGTTACGGCTGCGATGAGATGTCTCCTGCTTATGCGCTTAGTGCCTTAGTGGGAATACTTCCTTCCCAACTCTAATTGAGATGATATAAGCAAAACATGCTGCACTATGACTTCGAAATATCTCTGCGCTAAAGAGCGGAATATGACAGAGCATAGTAAATTCATAGAATCCCACATTGTAACTAATGCTCAAATCTCATTGAATTTTAAGGTGTCCATTGTGGGCAAAACTCTTGGTGAAACGAGAAGCCATATGCTGACTCTGACTCAGAGGTCTGGTTCACGGATAATCGAAATGAATGACAAAACTAGATCTATGGGTCGAACTTCACAAATCGTTACCAAGGCATGCTACCCCACTATTTTCGAAGTAGAATCCATGCAATGAAGCTGTCTACGAAGAGTGTTATCCTCGAGATTTTCTCATAATTCAGACGGTCTTACATTCCTGCAGTATGCACAATAATTTCTAGGCTAGTAGATGAATGCATTGGAGTCCTAAATTATCTGCGAGCCAAAACAGGTTTTGTTAGAATGGTTACCGGGCATTCGAACATATATGTACACAAGTAATAATAGGCAGACTATATAGCCAAGCAGGATGTTTATATCGGCATTCAGTGGATCAGAACCCTTTTGTAGACTTACTAATCTGGGTTTATTCGTTTGTATTTGAAGTCCCGCTGACTTCCTATGCTTAGCCTTTCCACAGTACGGGGTACTACGTGACATATGGTTCCTCCTCCATCAGTATCTGTTGAGCCCGCTTTTACGAGTAGGTGGTCATACGAACAATATGAACCAGTCAGAAATTTTTTAACCAAAGAACAAGCGTAGAGAGTAGTGAGTAGGATTCATTTCATTTCATTGTTTACAAGTTTGTACAACTAAAACTTAAAGTCTTTTATATGTACATCAACTAAAATAAAAACTAATGCTAATACTTTTACGTAAATGTGAAGTTCACAATATAAAATTTATAGAAAGCGATTAGCGAGGCGTGGAGAGCAAAGACAGCGGAAAGTGAATGAGCATGGGAGAGGAGCCACATAAGAGTCCAAAAAGATGATGAATATTGGTAAGGATCCGATGCAGAGCACTTAAAGACTCCTCTAACAGTACCGCGCAGTACTAAGAGCGCATGGGAGGTGTGGTCAACCACGTTTGGTATGGGTTCGCGGAGAAGTGGAAATAGGTTGAACGTAGTTCGCTAATTTAAAAGAACTTCGCCGCAAGAACACCTCAATACCCCAAACGGTTTGAAGAGGCAGTTTGGTCAGAATAAATAGGCAACTTTTATCTGAAGGCTTTGCCAAGAACAAAGTCCCAGGGCTGTGAGGCATGTAAGCCACACCGTCGAAATGTGAAAGACAAAAGGCCTCTAATACCGTGAAAGCTGCAATTCATACAGAAAAAGGGGGTTAAAATGAGCATATGTCCACATATAGATTAGATGGCTGGAGCGGGTGATAACACAAAGAAAGGCAGCGTCAGACTAGTTTGAGCTGGCGGATGGAGACTAGATCCTACATGTCCTGCAGATTTGTAAGTACATTTATTGTGCTTGAGATCTATCACATTGCTCACTTATCATGGCATATCAAGGGATGAGTAGAGGGTGCTGGATAGGTGAAGGAAAGGTGTTAAATTGGCGATAGCTAATTCACAATACTTGCCTGAGATTTTGCAAAAAAAATGCGGGATTTTTGTTAGCTCTTAACAAAAAAGTTATGTAAAACGTTTGCGATTTTCCGGATTACTGATTCCCTCTATACGTCGCGTTCTCGCTTCTTTATACTTCTAATTTCTTTGCATTAAAGTATGAATCTCTTCTACTATTGTTCGTGGTGAATGAATATGTTGCAAGTATTTCAGTTTTTTCTTCAGCAGATCAGTACTTCAGTATTTTTCATGTGCTTGTAAGACAAGTCAGCGACACAGACTGTATGGTAAAAATCGAGAGATTATTCAGTGCGTCACAATAGTACATTTTCAAAACGATCCTTCTGATTTTAGTGAGCTTTGAGCAACTCACTGTACAATAATCTCATATTTTAAACAATTTTGCGAAGTGGAGTCTGTCTTAATTGCAGATACATATTAAACAAGGCTAATAATTAATTTGATTTTTGATTAACTTCATATGTATGTATGTAATCTAAAATTGTATTATTTGTGCTGAGCCGTACGTGAATGTGAATAATTAGAAATTGAATTCAATTAAATGTCATACATTGAAATCTACCGCTTAAATTTGTGTAAATAAACTTAGATATGAAATTTAACTCTGTGACTGGCATTTTACTGTGCTCTGTGCTCTTAATATCTACACATATATACGCAATACATCTATATTGGGTCCCAGGGCATATGAGAATAGATAGGAATGAAGCGGATGAATTAGCTAAAAGGGTGCAACCCTTGAAGCGAGATTAATAAAGCAGAGGTGCACATGATCGACCAACCGGGAAAGGAGTAGATCCAAGCGCACGGCTGCAAAGTGTCGAAGATCATAAGACTAACAAAGCGACTCCTATCGTTAAAAAGAGAGGACTGTAACTCATGACTGGTATTCTGACTGGACACTGCCTTCTGTCGTCACATGTCTTTAAATTAGGCTTGGTCAGTGGTAGCTGATTTAGGAAATGCGCGTGGAGAAGGAAACGATTTAGCATGTTTTCGTGCCCTGCGCTTACCAGGCCAGGTTCCGACTATTAGGGGTGTACGTATGTCAGATCTAGTAGCATAGGTCCTAGAAAGCTTCTATTATTTGCCAAGAGAACGGAGTTATATTATAACATAGGTCCTGGTTTTTGATAGGATTTTTCAGTTTGGTCGTTAAACAACTTCTGATAACACTACGGATTCGTTCATTCTATGTGAGGTCCTTATGGCCCATCCAGTTCAGCTTAAACCAAACTACGTAATCTCACACAATTTGCAATGTACTCTGCACTTACTTACTGGAGCCGAATCTAACTTTGGCAGCGAGTATTTTACTGAAAAGACAATTGCAGTCGAATAAATCGATAATGATTGACGAGGCTTTAGAATTAAAAGTACGCAGTCAATTTTACAGGCAGTTTACCGCATACTAGTGGACCATAGAACGATAAAAATGGAGAAACTGATTGAAACATAGTGCTTTTCTCACCATTCTTGCAGTTCGGTTGTAGAACGACTGAGCTCAGTTCGGGAGCTGGGGTTTTTCGATGAGTAGTGATATCTTCATGTGTATGCAAGCACTTCATAATTTCTCAAACACCAGCTTCAGGCTTCCGATACTTTCTCTCGAAAACATTCGTCCATCAAAGCTTCAGGTTGAGTTACATCCTGAATCGGAATTGCTCTAAATAAGAGCATCAGCTTGAAACATGTCAGTAAAAGACCCAGCTTCTTTAATACGCCCTATACACCTATATATTTTGTGTATGTATGTCACGTGCATGTATATAAAAGCATGTGCGCACATTTATTACTACTAAATCACAGCAATTATTTGTTTGTGTTTCATTATTTGACCTCAGCTAACGCAACTGCGTTTAAAATGCAAAATGTCGAATAGCAATTTTCAAATGTAAATTTTACAAATTTATTTCGAATGTCCATTACACGTATATGTGAACTCTTGGGTGTAACTGACAATGCATACATACAAATACCACATCAACGTAAAGGTATGTGTAAATATTTTATATGCATGAATATATGTATTTATGTATTTACAGGGTATGACACCGAAATTGTAATAGGAGCAGGGAGAATAGTTTCATTTCCTAATCACATTTTGATTTCAAAAGTGCGGATGTTGAAACTTTTTCATGAACAGGAGGTGGTTTGATTTCGTTTTGCAAAATAAAAAAAACAAACCCTTTCTTTTAACGGGACATTAAGGAAATCGATAATAATAATGTTGCCGATTTCGTTATAATCGAGCAATGACGTGGCAAACTATTAGTACTAGATGTCGCCGTAAAAACCTATAGATAGCAGTCTCTGCAATGCCCTGACTAGCAGCAGATATATACAACATAACTTACTGCGCAATTGATTTTTCAAAGAGTTTTAAAGAAAGGCGCTTTAGATGTCCAAATCATTAAGTACTTGAAATCAGGATGAGTGGAACTGAAATTTGTATAGTAGTTTTTTGAAAAATGTAGGTTTATAAAGGCAGCGTTGCCAACCTAAAGATAAGCAATTAACAATTACCTGGCTCACAAATTTAAACCCAGACTTGTATCTGGATTTATCTGGCTCAATCCTTGTTGTTTCATTATATGCAAATTATTTATCTGGCTCAGGATCTTTGCGACGGGATGATGATCATCAAAGACTACAATTCTCGATTATTACTTGCTCATGTTATCGCTCGAAACACTGAACTGTCGAACAAATAAACTCAAATGTTCTCTGATATAAAATGCTCTTTATTTAAAGCACTACTATCGAAGTAGAGATTCATAATTTAATGTATTACACTACTTCACTTATATTGTGTGCAAATCAAAACTGATTGTTTATTTCCCAAATTGCGCTTCTTATACAGCACTGAGTTTGATTTCGTCACAACTCTTCTCCAAGAGTCTAGACCCTTCTTGATGCTTCCCGAATAGTAGCTTATTTCTTCTCGTTTTCATATCTCATATTGGTTTTGGCTATATCATGTGTGTCTGTAGTTTTATGTAATGTCGTCTGCAAATCAAAGTATATAGGTATATTGAGTAATGTATCCTTCTCATCTGCTGTAGTAGTTGTGCGGCATAGTGATGTGTCGAAATTGCTAATGTTCGCCACAATATAATTAAAACAAGTAAGGAGGCTAAGTTCGGGTGTAACCGAACTTACATACTCAGCTGCGAGCTATGGAGACAAAATAAGGGAAAATCACCATGTAGGAAAATGAACCTAGGGTGGTAACCCTGGAATGTGTTTGTATGACATGCGTATCAAATGGAAGGTATCAAATAGTATTTTAAGAGGGAGTGGGCATAGTTCTATAGGTGGACGCCATTTAGGGATATCGCCATAAAGTTGGACCACGGCTGACTCTAGAATTTCTTTGTACGATACGGGTATCAAATGAAAGGTGTTAATGAGTATTTTAAAAGGAGTGGGCCTTAGTTCTATAGGTGGACGCCTTTTCGAGATATCGCCATAAAGGGTGGGCCAGGGTGATTCTAGAATTTGTTTGTACGATATGGGTATCAATTAAAGGTATTAATGAGGGTTTTTAAAAGGGAGTGGCCCTTAGTTGTATATTTGAAGGCGTTTTCGAGATATCGACCAAAATGTGGACCAGGGTGACCCAGAACATCATTTGTCGGGTACGCTAATTTATTTATATATGTAATACCACGAACAGTATTCCTGCCATGATTCCGAGGATTTTGATTTCGCCCTGCGAACTTTTCATGTTTCTTCTACTTAATATGGTAAGTGTCACACACATTTTACAAAGTTTTTGTTTCGAAAGCTATATTTTGCGTCAATAACCAATCCATTACCATGTTTCATCCCTTTTTTCATATTTTGCATAGAATTATGGGCATTTTTTTAATTTTCGTAATTTTCGATATCGAAAAAGTGAGCGTGGTGACTGTCGGATTTCGGCCATTTTTTATACCAATACAAAGTGAGTTCACATAAGTACGTGAACTACGTTTAGTAAGATATATCGATTTTGGCTCAAGTTAACGTGTTAAGAGCCGAGCGGAGGGACCAGACGGTCGACTTTGTATAAAAACTGGGCGTGGCTTCAACCGATTACGCCCCATTCTCACAGAAAACATTCTCACAGAAATTGCTAGAATCTAAACCCTACCAAATTTCCCAAGGATTTGTAAATTTTGTTCGACTTATGGCATTGAAAGTATCCTAGACAAATTAAATGAAAAGGGCGGAGCCACGCCCATTTGAAATCTTCTTTTATTTTTGTATTTTGTTGCCCATAGCATTACTGGAGGTGAATTTTCACATAATGACTTGATATACTGTAAAGATATTAAATTTTTTGTTAAAATATGACTGTAAAAACAAAATAAGTGGGCGTGGTCGTTCTCCCATTTTGCAATTTTTTTAAGCATAATAATATCTTCAACGACGGCCAAATTACAGTCTTGCAAAACTTTTAAATACCTTCTTTTAAAGTGGGCGGTGCCAGGCCCATTGTCCAAATTTTACAAATTTCTATTTTTCGTCATAAGTTCATCTCACCTACCAAGTTTCATCGCTTTATCCGTCTGTGGTAATGAATTATTGGCACTTTTTCGGTTTTCGAAATCGATATCGAAAAGTGGACGTGGTTATAATCCGATATCGTTCATTTTAAATAGCGATCTGAGATGAGTACCACGGAACCTACATACCAATTTCATCAATATACCTCAAAATTTACTCAAGTTATCGTTAACGACAGACGGACAGACGGACGGACGAGACGGACATGGCTCAATCAAATTTTTTTTCGATACTGATGATTTGATATATGGAAGTCTATATCTATCTCGATTTCTTTATAGCTGTACACCCAACGTTATCAATCAAAGTTAATATACTATGTGGGCTCTGCTCAACTGAGTAATAAAACATTAGCGATAACGAAAAGATTACGAGACAAACGGGTATAACAACGAGAGAACAACTTAACAGTAACTATAAAAGAAATGAAAAGCAGGAGTTTAAAAATTAAATCAACCCCGAAAACGTTACACTTTGAATACGGAAAGATATTTTTGCATGGGTTTTGATTACATGGCATTTATTTTAGGCCCGTACCAGTTTCGATCTATAGCGAAGAAAAACGCGGAAGCACCAAGTCGATTACAGATGTGCCATCGATTTTATAGTGACGTTTTATCTGTATTTATTAAATAACAACAGTGAATCGTCGATAACAAATCGATAACACACCGGCGTGACAAATTGGAAGCATTCTGATAACATATCGATAACTTTTTGATAACAAATCGATAACTGCTCGATAGTAATCGTAACTTTGGCAACACAATCGATAATTTTTTCGGTAACAGGCCAATGAGAAATTGTAGCACTACGACTTTTTGATAACTTTTGCGAATACAAGGCGGTAACTTTCCGACAGCAAATATAGCTTTTCTGATGAAAATATCTCCATGACTTTCAATAGATCGTCATCGATAATTTTCGATAGACGGCAGATCGATTCTATAGGAAACTTGACAGCTCATTGATAATAAAGTGGTAGATCGATGATAGAAGATGAGTTGTTAGTGATAGATAATATAAACACTCTATCACAAATCTATAACGCGGTGCTAAGCCGACTGTCGATTATAACTACCGATAACTCGCCGATAAGATATGGATAATACATCCAGCATAGCCTGTCTAATACAAAGGCCGATAGCTCATGAATAAGCAAGCATGAGCTCTTCTATGAAGAAACTGTTAACGACGCCGTGCGCTGTTTTCGTTCCGCTGCGCACTTTTACGCATCCGAGCAACACCCTGTTTGTGCGCCTACACTTATGATCCTAGATTCTGCCATATTGCATACCAGTACTGCTTAATTCTGCATTTTGTCCGACAGTACCGTGGAGGAGAAGATACAAGAAATGCAAAAGCTCACAAAGACAAAAGAGGTGCAAGCGAGCGCGAGGCTTGAGACTATACAAAGCAGAGGTTGCACAACGTGTTGGAACGTGAAGCTGCCGCTTAGATAGCTGAGTTGGTGGCTGCTTTTTGTATCAGATCACTCAGTAGTTATTTTCACCCGGAGATAGACCCCATAGAGACTTTCACGATTACGTGACATATACTGATCACGAAATTCGATTCATTGCAGACACAATCGCGGACACAATTCTCACCCTTTTACGGTCACTGAGATACTGTAGGGGATCTACATACTCTTACTTAACATATTACAGAAAGAATGTGTGAGGTACTGTCGACAAAGTAAGTAGCTTCTTTAAGTAATGCGCAACATAAGCTACAATATTTTCGCGGGTCCCTGTTTATATTTGGTGATGCGCGAGTAGAGTATAATACCCTTATCATGGTATACTGATATTATGCATGCATTTAACAAAATACATTACACGTGATTTTGTCAGTAATTTGGTTTGTCTGGGCGGGGAGAATGGTAGAACGTAGGTCGCGATTGGTCGATTCAACATAGCAGAACTATCTAGAGATAAGTGAAATTGTTGTGTGTGAGCACTTAATGCGGTGTCACCAGTTAGTCGAGCATCTGCTTGTAAATCGAAATATAATTTGTGTGCTACGTGGATATGATATGTTCGATGTATGTAGTATGGGTGTGTATAACAGCATAAAACGGTCAAGCGTTGTTTTGTAAATCGCGTTGCAGTAAGAAAGAACGTGTAGAAACGAGTGTGGCTGAACAGCCAGTTCAAGGACCCCAGCATAGATTACTGTTCCGTAGGCTTACCAAAATTAGTTGTTCGACAATTAAACACAAAAACTTTACTCAGCATAGACCGAGTTATAAAAAACTACAAGGCCAACCGACCTGTTCTGACCTAACTTTGGTTTGGGGGGGGGGTTTTTAAAATAATTTTGTTTTTTTTTTTGAGTTTTTTTGGGTTTTTTTATAAAATTTGTAGAAGAGAGAGGAAGAAGAGAAAGAGAGAGTGTTTTTTGGGTGTTTGTTTGGGTGTGTGTGGTGTTTTTTTTTTTTTTTTGGAGAGGTGGTGTGATTTTAAATAAAATTTTTGGGTGTTGTTTTTGGGGTTGTTTGGTTGGGGTTTTTTTTGGTGATTTTTATCTTTATTTCTTTTATGAATATTATCCTTGCTCATCCTTCACTTTTCTTTTCTCATTTTATTCGCTGCTCTCTCTCTCCTTCACTCGCTCTGCGTCTCTCTCCTTCTTTTTTCTTCCCTACCTCTCTCACTCTCTCTGTATCCATAAATCTCTACTGTTCCTTTCTTTCTTCCTTCCCCTCTCCGCCTAACTCTATATCTTTCCCAGCCTCTTTCTCCTCTCTTTCGTTTCCATTGTCCAAATTTCTAGCAATCTGCTTGCTAAACAAATGGCAATATCATATTTAGCGCTCACGAAAAAATTGTTTGATTACTATTTACAATACTCCCCGATCGTTCGCAATGATTATTAAGAGCGCGAAGTATAGGATACAAAATTCTTTTAAGGATCTGGGATTGCAATATTTGAATACCCGCTTAATTTGCTAGAAACTTAACATTACACTTGTTCGACGCACCGGGTGTTTCATCATAGGAATAAAAAAAGGCCCCTAGGTGGCGCAAGGTAGAGTAATTACAATTTCGTACGAGATAAGAATTTTGAGATCGCTTTTAAGTAACTTCCGGGTGAGCTAAAACTTCAAATTTAAAATGTGGCAAAGAGGCTAAAGACAGTTAATAAGCATAAGAAAAAGCTGCGCTAGGTGTCGATGGAAAAGATACGAATGGATGCAGTCTTGTGATAATTTTTGATGGAATTCGCATTCAGCTACAACCTGCGTCATAGTTACATACGTAGCTGTGAGAGCCCGAACATGTAGATGTATCAGAATATAAGAGCAATTCGATAGGTGGCTACCGGGGCGATATATGGTAGAATTCCGTAACCAAAGAATAAGTCTTGCGATCAGTTTTCATTGAGCTACTTACATGCAACCTCAAGCATAGTTCAGAGGCCTAAACAATGCAACAGAAGAAGGACGAGATTGCGCTTGGTATCGCACAAGTCGAGATTATCTGAACATTCCCACGAAATGTTTGAGCTATTCGATCAATTTTTTGTAACTTTCTCGCAATTTTTCTAGATGTGCATGTCTGCTTAACAGCGAAATTTCGATCTAGCTGGACTTAAAGTAATGTTGGTAATGAAAGAAGATGATGCTCCGGCTTAGAAGTATTTTATCGGAATACGCCTATGGAAGCAGGGGAAGAGGCGGCTCTACTTCGCTGTAACACTAAAAACAAACTTAATAATGTAAGCGCGTTAACCTCCAAGAGATCTAAGGCCGAGCTCTCTTCCACTTTGCGTCGTGCTCCTCTTGATTTTCCCTACTACATTGGGTCGACGGGACCTACATGTTTTTTATGCCGCTCCGAACGGCATCTGCAAGCCAGATTAGTTTTCACTGAAAGCTTTTCGCATGGCAGAATACACTCGGAGCGCTTGCCAAACCTGCCGAGGGCGACCACAGCTTTAGAAAAATTTTCCTTCTAATTGAAAAAATCGTATTTCTAAAAATTTGGATGTTGGTTTGCCCGGGGTGTGAACCCAGTGCATACGTGTGGTATTCGGAGCACCTACATCACACCACGGTGGCCGCAACAACAACTAAGTGAAAACAAATAGACTCCCTTGGTGTGACCAATTGGCGCCAATTAGAACAGAGAAGAAGCGTCTGGAGCGCCTGTTGGACGGCCATTTACCGTTGAAACGATTAAGCCCAAATTAAGTATGAAGTTCAGTAATGCGCTCCACAATTATAGCTTTGTTTCTGGTAAGCCGTTTACAAATACATTAGCTAAAAATTTCAAAATCAAAATTCATGTTTTCCGCTGCGTTTCGAATAATTTATATAAAGGAAGTGTTTACAATCTTTCAGCTCCTTTTTATTTTCGCATGGAACTCTGAAGGGGATTTTGTGCAGCCCTAGCTGAAAATTCAAAGATACCAAAACATTTTATCCATGACACCGTGTTTTTGATTTTATTTTATATTTTGCTAGCCATTCGATACAAAAAAAAAAATTTATTTTATAAAGCTTTCGTTACGAGTATTCAAACTTAGCGCGGAATTTGACGCCAATAATCAACATTTGTGCTGTTGATATGATAATAAACAAATTTTAGTGTTATTGAATGGCATTAGAGCATGAAAAACAACAAGCTCAACTGGATTTTAATGGAATCTATGCAATGGATATGTTAAATGATATAAAAGTATAGCGTTAAACTTAATGGATGCAGCGGATCGATTGCCTGGACGATGGAGGTGTTGGCGAAGCGATGTGGCGTTTTGTTGTTATTAAGCACTCTATAAAATGTTCCATCAACTTGAAATGATTATGGTCTTGTTCGTAGTTTTGGCATGAAAATAGCAGACAGTTAATTAAAAATGAAGCTTTCAGTAAAGTACATAGTTGAAAGTTACTAGCTAAGAGCGCGCGAAAAGTTTGGCTATAATAATTTAAAAGCTAAGTTTAGATTAAAATTCTCAGTCCCCAAGGGCTGTAAATAATATTGTGACGAATATTAGCAACACTTAGGGATACTATCATCTCTAAGCCAATACTAAGCAGTGACTTGTATGCACATCAATAAATCAATCATATGTTCTATACATATGTCCAACAAGCAGCGGAGAGCAACGCACAAACACATGCATATATCTGAGATACTCCCAAAAGTAGGCAATAATTGTGCAAGTATCAATCACATATACACGCGCATATGAGAAGCTAAAACGTAGTTACAGCTGTAAACTAACTAGTAAATTCTAGAAATACTAGTAAAAGCTAGAAATATGCCAACGAGGAAACAAGCAGATAAAAGCAGCAATAGTTGAGGCACGACAAGTCAGTTTGATTAAGCAAGCTATCAGTTGCGAAGTATAAGTGTATTTCAAGTAGTCTAATAAAGACCATTTTTTGCATTATTCAATATTGGAGTTATTATTCAACAGTTGTGATTCGAACGTTAGTAAAAGCTTTGGAATAGCGAAATTTCAGTACATTCGTTAGAATATTGTAAATCTTTCATCCTCAATTACATAAAACGATATCTCAAGAACTGATATAAAAGTAGAGTAAAAAGATATCCTCTCAGCTCGTAGTAGCACATTTTGTTTAAATCTGTGGCGAATTTATCAAGTATCGCACGTATCCACAAAAGTGACGTCAAACGGTAGTTGGCAACAACACGTTTGAACTCTGCCATACTCTTACTAGGATCACGCACCTACCTGAAGACACTGTGCAGAACCCAGAGTTTGCGCCAACTTAGAAATCACGAAAGCTGCATTACGTAGGAGAGAATAGAGAATAAAGTGGTGAAACAGTACGGTAGATACCTGAGACAACAATACGTATCAGGACTTCGCAACACATATTCACTGGACGGAGCCCGTAGGAGCAGAATGTAATCTGATGTGCTCATAATATCACCTCCGGCCATGAGAGTATTTGATCTTGATGAGAGTAACTTTCTGGATGCAAGGATGCGACGAGATCACTATGCAGGAAAGCGCGCTATTACCGAAAACCGACGTCCAAGCGTCGTAGGCCAGGATAAAATACTATGGGTAACAATCATTCGAACCTTTCAATCGATATCCTTTCTACATTATATCTTTCGAAGATTGGCTACAATATGGTTATGTTTCTAAGCTCTCATAATGTGTGGGGGTTGTGTTCATTCCTACAGCAGATAACTAACCCTCGGAAGCCATGGTCGCAGGCCGATAATACTCTCCTTCTTTATCCTTAGAACGCTGAGAGACATAAGATCTCCATATAAGATAAAATGCTAACTCTACTGCTTAAAGGCAGGTCTCAACAGCAACCAGAAATGCAAAGCGATCAAAAGTGCTCTTCACGAGTATCTATAGCGTCATAGATAAATCACATAACTGCAAGAGTACACCGTGCGCATGCTTCCACGTTATTGAGTGGTACCTTCAGCAACATTCAACTGAAGATAATCTGCAGTGCACTTATACACATAAATCCCAAGACACCGTAGTTTGCATGGGTCAATTATATGCTCAGGATCTCATAAGCTGGTTCAGTATTTGCATTAGTTACAAGATATACCCCTCAGGGTAGCGCGCTATCGTCTTTTCTGTGGAACTGGTAGTTAATGAGTTATAGTAAATTTCGAGCCAGATGAATCAGAGTAGTCGCATACGCCGACGAGTTTAAGAACTCTGATCATAGTGAATTCCTGCAACGTTTGGCGAGGTAATGGAATAGCATTTTGAGGCATTTCCCGATGAGCTTTCCCCTGGGTTGGGGTAAATCCCACAAAATCGACTTGGTTATTTCACATTAAAATAAAATCCCTTTCTTCAACTTACCGAGGCTAAAGGGAGCAATGATAATCCCCTCTTCTGAATCAATAACTCGGCAATGATTTTGACTCCACATTAAGCTGGAAAAGGAACGTTGAGGAGATCAAGAAAGTTTTGGCAGCGTACTAGCACTTGCAAAGCGCTTTTTGGGAGGACTGGAACTGTCACCGCAAATCATTCATTGCATTTACAACACACTCATTGACTAATACTTAGGTCTGGAGCCCTTATCTGGTGGAAGGCGCTAGACTAAAAAATCAGTCAACAGAGGGTTTGAGATGGGCAAGGCTACATGTCTGATATATAAGTTGGATTGAGACCTCACCTCAGGAAGGGTTACGTAATTTTTCAGTAATAGAATCAGGAAAAAATATTTGGAAATTAAACGAAAACGGGCACGCGACTTGGCATGGGGTCGACTAAGCGGCAGCGACCACATAGCGAGAGTTGTTGACCTTCAGGTGCAGTACATATTTTATCCTTCGTGGTGAAAAGTAGGAAGCCTAGACGTAGTACGAGCATTATAATCCAGTCAAAAATGGAAAAAGGAACTTGAGCTGCACTGTACTAAGCATCTGCAGGTAAATCAGTCCGCCTTATTTCCTGACTAATGTAGTGTCCACCAAGTGAGGTGTATACATAGAGACAGTAACCAAACTGTTCAGGCCTGTACGTTTCAGACTCATGTAACGAATTTTGCCAGCATCTATTCGCCTCATATTGCATTAGAATCTATGTGATAACATGAACATCTATCTTTGCTGGATCCCTGAATTTGGCGGTCCTCTTGTGGACGCCAACCTAGCTGATTGCGAGTTGGATAGACAACTTCCTTCTCAAGCTAAACACATCTGCATGTCATTGCGATATTGCACCAATGCTCCGACGATGCGCATAACCAACAGCCCTCTCTGCAGAAGCTGTCAAATAAGAAGAAGAAGAGTTGATTCATCACTTTTCGGTCGATGTCCAGGACTGCAAACAAAATGACTCAGATATCTGATGCACGGTTTTTCGAAGTCTGGCACATATATCTTGTTGGACGAGTGCGCCGCCAGCCGTTCTCACTGAGGGCATTCACACGACAAAAATGTGTCCGCATGAATGTGTGGTGAGCTCCCGTGCACGCTCTATTAACCTAAAGTCGATTTACTTACTGACAATTTTAGAACAATTACCCGTTCGTACCTGACACGTTAAAAAAAATAGACTTACTTCATTTACTTAGAAGATAAAACTCCTCAACAGCAAACTAGCCAGAATAAAGCTTCCCACCCTTATTAGGGTGTCCTTAAACAGGTACGATTAGTAAATACGGATTTTATTCAGTCTAACCCAAACGATAATACCAAGAAAAAAATATCAGAAAATTTTGTTCCCGCTTTGAGGCGGGTAGGATGTCGCATAGGGATCAAAGTAAGATTTCTCTATGAGGACGCAAAATTTAAAATATGTTATGAAATAATGATAATATCATTCTAAACGATATCATATGCAAATTTTGTTTCTGATCACTGATCACAGTGGTTAGAGTTTATATTTCAAGATATTGAGTCTTCATAGCGTAATCTGAGCTTGAAACTGAAATATCATATATTCGAAAAATAAGATCACCCTAATA
This sequence comes from Eurosta solidaginis, assembly GCA_029619165.1. Taxonomy (NCBI): domain Eukaryota; kingdom Metazoa; phylum Arthropoda; class Insecta; order Diptera; family Tephritidae; genus Eurosta; species Eurosta solidaginis. Next base: position 25,937 of record JARSSU010045310.1, on the reverse strand, counting down.
TATATTTCATTAGTATTTAATCATCTGAGTCGTGATTTTGTTTCAAGCGCTCCACATCAATTCTTTGCACATCAAACATCGAATTGTAAGAACTTCCAATTACAGCTGCGTCATTTCCTACAGTAAATACTTAATGTAGGGATATATGAACACGACATACATACATACACATGTTGGAGCATAAAAGCATCTCAAGAACTTATCACAATAAAATTCGTGACGTGTTTTAACGAATGAGTGAAGAGTATGCGCTAAAAATAGTTAAACTTTTAAAAAGTCAGTAAAGTCACAGAACAATATGAGAGAAAAAAATACAGTTACGTAAAAGCAATATTAAAAACAGCGTAAGACAGTCAATGTAAGATAACAAAAGGCCAAAAGCAAAAATCAGCAGTGAGTACAACAAACATCAAAACACAAGTGGAAAAAGTTCTATTACTTTCCCAAGTGAAAACTGAGCGAGACGTCTGTGAGAGGCATTTCCGGTCGCACTCCATTTGTTGCTTGATTTTTGTTTCTGTATTTTTTCCACACATTCTTTTGTATTTCTTATTCATTGTGCATAGAATTATGCCGTGTGAGTGCGAGTTACTTGCAAGAGTTTGTTGCATACTTGCAGGCGTATTTGTTGCATACTTGCAGCGTTTTATAAGAATAAATAAAAGTTACGTGCACTTTTTACAACACTTTTGAAATGCAAAGAATTTCTACAGTTTTATGCGTTTTTCTTTTTATTATACCTTTCAGGAACATGAAATGGTATATTAACTTAGTCCGATGTTTGTAACGTTGAGAATATAGAAGATAGACTCACCATTAAGTATACCGAATTGATCAGGGCGACGAACTGAGTTGTATAGCCATGTCCGTCTATCCGTCCGTCCGTCTGTCCGTCCGTCTGTATGTTTAAACGCAAACTAGTCCCTAAATTTTGAGATATCTCAATGAAATTTGGCACAAGGATGTATTTTTTGTATTATATAGACACTAGTCGGATCCAGTAGATCGGAACCACTATAACATATATCTCCCATACAACCGATCGTCAGATCAGACCATTTTGGCCATTCCTGCCGCAATTTAGAAGTATAACCTGAAACTCGGTGATATTATTTCATTTATCATAGAAGTTTTCTGAAAAATCACTTTGATCGGAGCTATATATAGTATATACACCATACAACCGATATTTCAGATAGAAAGATTTTTGACAATTTCTCCCTTAATTTCCAATATAACAAGTAAGGAAGGTTAAGTTCGGGTATAACCGAACATTACATACTCAGTTGAGAGCTATGGTGACAACATATGGGAAAATAACCATGTAGGAAAATGAACCGAGGGAAACCCTGGAATGTGTTTGTATGACATGTCTATCAAATGAAAGGCACTAAAGAGTATTTTATGAGGGAGTAGGCCATAGTTCTATAGGTGGACGCCATTTAGGGATATCGCCATAAAGGTAGATCAGGGTTGACTCTAGAATTTTTTTGCACGATATGGGTATAAAATTAAAGGTATTAATGAGGGTTTTTAAATGGAGTGGTGGTAGTTGTATAGGTGGTCGCCTTTTCGAGATATCGCCATAAAGGTGGACCAGGGGTGACTCTATAATGCGTTTGTAGAATATGGGTATCAAAAGAAATATGTTAATGAGTATTTTTAAAAGGGAGTGGGTCTTCGTTCTATAGGTGGTCGCTTTTTCGAGATATCGCCATAAAGGTGGACCAGGGGTGACTCTAGAATATGTTTGTACGATATGGATATCAAATGAAAGGTGTTAATGAGTATTTTAAAAGGTACCAGGAACCTACATACCAAATTTCGTCAAGATACCTCAAATTTACTCAAGTTATCGTGTTAACGGACGCAGGGACGGACGGACATGGCCCAATCAAATTTTTTTCGATACTGATGATTTTGATATATGGAAGTCTATATCTATCTCGATTCCTTTATACCTGTACAACCAACCGTTATCCAAGCAAAGTTAATATACTCTGTGAGCTCTGCTCAACTGAGTATAAAAACGTTATACTTTAAACTTGGTGATATTTATTCAAAATACCATAGAAGATTTCCTGAAAAAATCACTTTAATCGGAGCTATATATAATATATATCCCATACAACCAATCGTTCAGATAAGGGGTTTTTTGCCATTTTTTTATATTTACCTTAAAATCGTTTAGGTATGTACATCTGTTCACTATATATTTCTTATCTTATAAAGCGCATTATTTGGAGATTACGAATGGGATAAGATTATTGTTCAGCCCCATTCATGAAAGGTATGAAGTCTTCGGCACAGCCGAAGACAGTCCCGTACTTAGTGTTTTTTGCTAACTTTCTTTTAACTTTTCTATATTAATATGCCATTAGCTATTCAGCGTAAATAAACAATTAAAGGAAAAAAATATCTCAAAGTAAAATTACGCACAAGGGCACTACAAGGAATATGAAAATACAAAAATAATTGCAAAACTACGCAAATATATAAATGTGCTTGTAAATATACAAGCAAAAAAATGTTAGTTACATTTATTAAACTATATATGCGTTTATATATTTTTGCAACGTGATTTTCCCTCTAAATATCTATCGCCCGCTCTTCTTCCCTCTCCCTCTCGCTACCGCTATGTGTATTTCATAGTTTGCACACTTTGCAACCACAAAATTCATACATTTTTCATTCATTGCGGATATTAAAGAAAAACTTGAAAAAAAATATGAAACGAAAATGAATTAAAATAATGCCCAAAGTAATGTTAGAAAAAAGAAGCAAAGTTTTACACATTTTGCTATTTCGTTGCATAATTTTCGGCTTTGCATAAATAGTTGTGGTAAGCGCAATGCGGTTGGTTTGTATCACCGCTGCCTTTTACAGCTGCGGCAGTGCTTGATGTCCCTGCTACACTTTGTTGCCCATAACCGCGCTGTTGCTTTCTTTATACCTTTAAAAAATATTTTAAGTGCTTTTGAAGGGCCATAGAAGTGAAATCTCTTTGAAGTGTGAATTATATGAGTGACTTTACTATAATATGTCAAATACGCCTCGAAGTAAATTGCAAGTCTGGCAAAATATTTTTCAGTTTTAAACAAATGATTATTGGACTGGGTCGAATAGATTCAGAATTTTACTCAGGGATGCACCTTAACGTTAAGCTAATCGTTTATCAAAAAATTTCCACCGTTTCCGTTGAAACACTTCGAAATATTATCGATAAAGAAGTTATCAAGATAAATTGTATCTCGTTTTTAACCGAAACGAAAAGCTTTCGTTAACGTTAAAAACGTAAACAAAAACATGATACTTTATGTTTGAATTGTGCTGGCAATGCTATAGCCATGGTGAAGCCGTAAGGTGGCAACAACGAGCGCACATACACACACAAACTCTATGTAATTTGTTTGTGTAATTCGTTGGTGGTAATGTCAAAATACTCTGAGAAATGTTTGTACTGTCAAAATTCATGAGAAAGTTGCAATCAGCTTGGCTAATGCTTTCACCTTTAATGACTCCGCCATCAATCAGCTTTGCCAGCATAGTTTGAAATTAATAATCACATAAACGATTTGATTTCGTTTTGATATGGCAGAAAACGAAACGAAATCATTTCGTTAATTTGACGATCTTAACGTTAATAAACGAAACGAAATGACTTCGTTTCGTTTATTAACGTTGATTATCGTAACGAAATGATATCGTTTCGTTGGTTAAGCATGCCTGATTTTACTGATTAAAAAAAAATTCCAAAAATCCTGAAATTATATCGAAAAAATCTTAAAATGATACCCATTTTATTTTAAACTTATTCCGAAACAAATTTCCAAATATTAGCGAAATCACCCTGAAAATCATGCTGAAGCGAGATAGTCTCGAATCAATCCCGAAAGTGTCCAAAACATGTTCCGAAACAGTCCCGATAATATCCAAAACAACTCGGAAAACAATATAGAAATTATTCCGAAAACCCCACCGAAACGATTCGAAAACGTTTTCGTAAGCAAACACAAATATAATATCCGATTATCCTTAAAACTATCGCGATAAAATCCTGAAATCATATGGAGAATTATGCTGAGAAGAACCAGGGATATTCCCGAAATGATATCGAAAAAAATAAAATAATCCCGAAATACATTTGAGAAGATCCCGAAATGATAAACTTATCCTGAAAACTTTCTCTTAATGCTCCCGAATAATCTTGAAAAAAACAATAGTACCGAAATTATTCAAAATAACCCCCAAAAATTCCAAAATTATTCTGAAAATCATCCTTAATATTTCCGAACAAGCCTTGAAGTTATCCAAAAACTCGCCCGAAATGATCTCGAAAACAATCACCAAAATAGTACTGAAACTATCTCGACCTCACGAATTTATACGGAAAACAACCTCGAAGTATAAAGCTTCGAAAATATTCCGAATAGTGCAGAAATGATATCAAAGTCACAACAAAACTATCTTGAAAAAAGTCACGAAATTAAGCGGAGCCACACCCAAAGTTATCCCGAAAACAATCTGCATATAGTCCGCCACTGTCCAAAAATATTCCGAAGATATACCGATTTGATATCGATTGATTGTTATGCTCTATCGATATCAATCCGGTTTATCTCCGCAACTATTTATCCAAAACATTATTCTGAAAAGGAAGTATTCCCAAAGTTGTCCTAAAAACAATCGCTAAATATTCAGCAACTCTCCCGAAATATTTTGGAAGATACACCGTAATGACATCGAAATAACATAAAAATTATTTGGATAACAATCCCGCCATGACCAAAAAATTTTCTCGAAATTATCCTGAAAACAATCCCGAAACTAATCCGAAATGTTCCTAAAATTATTTTAAAATAACCCCGAAACTATTGCGAAAGGATCTGGAAATATTCCCGAAAAGCATTCCGAAATACTTCCGATTTTCCAATCGAACCTCCATTTTCAACGCTACTTCACTTCTTAAAGTATATAGGCTGGCCGCAACATCTTGATAATCTTTAGTGATATTTTCCGCAGCCAATTTTTTAGATTTTTTATTCTGACAAAAATTCCTAACCAATTGTATGAGTCAACCTCAAAGCAGGGTTTAAAAATATTCACTGCAAAAATTGCTGATTATAGCTTCGCATACACTCTGCCTCTTTCCACCTAAGCATTAGATTTTTCGTTAGTACTGGATTTTCATTTTCTATTTTCCATAATTTTAACCATTATTTACTTTTGGGTAGATTTTGTCTCTTTTTATTTTCATGCACCATCGCCATCATAAAACTGCACTAAAGTGTTGATGCGTACAAAGTAACGACGCCCTAAAATATACTACACCATCAGCTTAAAAATACAATTCCATTTAACATGCCATGTAAATTGGCCATGACAAATAGTAAATTGTTATTTGCTCTAGCAAATATTAACGCTTTGACAGCAATAGTGCAAATAGGGAAAAAGTAAATAAATAAAAATAAAAGTAAGTTTAAAATAAATTTTAAGTTCTATTTAAATTTCCTTTTAAAGGCGAGGACGTGTAAAATTTGATTTCTGATTTTAGAAATGTGCTTTTGATATTGTAACTTAAAAAAACATGCCTTACCTACCATCAATATAGATCCCAGCCAGAGTTGGGCATCTACAAGGGAATTATTTCTGTTGGCATACGCTTACAATCAACGAGTTCTTTCATCAGTTTACATTATATTAGTGTATACTTTTAGGCGCAGTTTTTTCAAGCAGGCGTGGGTGAAAACGACCATCCAGAATGTATCCCGTTCGGAATGATTCAAGGTAGACTCGCTTTAACCATAATACTTGGGTAAAATATATAAAGACGAATTACACTTTGGACTGGCCGACTAAGCCGACGCTTTGGGGCTGATTCTGACACAGAGAAGAAGCAGAAAAAAGCCGTTTAGTAGCGTCCAATTTTAAGGCTTGTAAGAACGCCCTTGATTAGTGGTGAAAATGAAGTTCAAGCGCATATAAGTATACATTCTTTGATAGGGGGACCGCATATGCGACCGCCCAAAAAATTCTCAGATTGTGGCCTTCTCAGCCTATATTAGCCTCTATGAGGTAGATAACACAGTGGTGATAGTGAAACTACGATGGCTTGACTTTATGTTCAGAAAATAACTATATTACATTTATTCCCAGCAAGGAATCCTAGATAGGAATAAAAGAAAAATTTTCATCCTGAGGTTTTACAAATGATTGTTCCTAACCTAATACAAAGAGGCAGATGGAGCCTTAGCAAATCCAATTTTATTATGCAATTATCAATCAAAAACAGTGCTTTTTAAGTCTTTGGGTCTATTACACCAGAAGTTATGAAGCATAATTTCGACAAATCTGTGGGAGGGAACGGAAAGAAGATGAGGAAAATATCTGAGTCCAAGGGCATAGTCACATTAAGGGAAGCTGCAAGGTAAACACACTTTAAAGGTGCTCTACCGGCATGTGACGGATGGGAACTGAATACAGCTTATCGAAAAGCTATGGACAATAAGTAAAAGAATTGAAAATGCATATTAGACACCGAAAAAGTCATGAAGGGACACGAGTCTTTAGCATGGTAGGTCGAACGGCCGGACATTCCTTTCCTAGTAAGATTATGTCAAAAAGAAAGTAAAAACAAGTAAGGACGGTACTGTGTTCGGCTGTGCCGAAGACTTCATACCTTTCATGAATGAGGCTGAACAACAATTTTATCCCGTTCGTAATCTCCAAATAATCGGATGTATAAGATAAGAAATATATAGTGAACAGATGTACATACCTAAACGATTTTTAAGATAAATATAAAATAAAAAATGGCAAAAAACCCCCTTATCTGAACGATCGGTTTGCATGGTATATATATTATATATAGCTCCGATCGAAATGACTTTTACAGGAAATCTTCTATGATATATTAGAATATATATCACCGAGTTTCAGGTTTATACTTTCTAAATTGCGGCAGAATGGCCATAATCGTCTGATCTGAACGATCGGTTGTATGGGAGATGTATGTTATAGTGGTCCGATCGTACTGGATCCGACAAATGTCTAATATAATACAAAAATACATCCTTGTGCCAAATTTCATCGAAATATCTCAAAATTTGAGGGACTAGTTTGCGTTCAAGCAGACAGACGGACGGACAGACGGACATGGCTATATCAACTCAGTTCGTCGCCCTGATCAATTCGGTGTACGAAATATATATACTAAGTCTCTCTTCTATATTTCTCAACGTTACAAACATCGGACCAAAGTTAATATACCATTTCATGTTCATGAAAGGTATAATAACCTCCCACGTATCTAAGTTTTCCCCATTTCACCTATCAACCTACCCATAATGTTCACTGAGAATCTAGCTAAACTCTGTAATTTGTAATACCTTACAAATACTAAAGTAACTGGGAAGTGGTTATAGAATAAAAAATTCAACTGAGAACATTTATACCCTGGAAAAGGAGTAGGGAAATGAGTTAATATGGGGCAGTTTGCTGGTTAACTGGTCAGGGGCTCGATGTAAACCGCAATTTGAAGATACCGGATCATTGTAGCGTCTTCCAAGCTGAGATTGCTGCAATTAAGAATGCTGTCCTGTGCTACTTTGGTTAGAGAATACAACTACTCCGATAGTCCATTATTATTATTAATGTCCTAAGTTCAACTGCGCTGCGATCAAAGGTGGTATGACAATACCTAAACTCGCTTGCAGTTGCGTCGAGCTATTTTAAAATAGATGTCTGAATCTCCTAGCGCTGTGTGTGTGCTACTCAACCAAATGTAGATGGTTTAGGGTGTACGTAGTACCCTTGGCCACCTGTTGTCTGCTGCTCTATAAATAAACCTCGAGTCAGCTAAGCAAACGCTGGGCGGATACTCCATATTCCATGAAAGCGCGATCCTTATGCTCGGAAGTGGATAGCAAACGATAGGCTGAAATTACCAGGCTCACAAAGACTCACATGTCATTGGTTATTGGGGCTGTGCCGTGTCTCTGTCCCCTAGGAGTCCCTGCGCTACATCTCAGCATACTTGAAATCCCTCTTGTTGCAGCTGCATGGAGGATGACGAGGTCGTCGAAACACTTCACGCTTCACTGTCCAGCTTTTGCCAGAACAAGGAGAAAATATTTCGGTATCGACCCACCAGGATCTCTGAAACGCTGATCCAGGGTTGAGAGCGCTCTTATTCGAAACTACACAGTTGACCAGCAGTTCACTAGGCAGCTATAGCGTTATTCTATGTGGTTTTCACAACAGACCTTCATGTTGTACAAGTGAGCTTCCCCTGCCGTGGAGGCTAGTACTCCACCTAACTAAACCCCCAAATGCCAGCAATCAAGATTTTTACTCAAGAAACGGGCAATAACTCACAAATTGGTCTGCTGCCATCGCACATTCGAGTTTCGCAACTCAACTTACTCAAAAGCATTTTTCAGGCAGCAAAAACAAGACAAAAAATGAGCTTTAAACTGCTCCCAACGACCTCAAAAAGTAATAAATTAACTTGCCACACTTTTGTTTGCATCATCGAATTTTTTTCCCCATTTTTTTTCTTTGCATATTTTACACTTTATTCATTTTGTTTTACAATCAATAAATAAATAATGGAAAATTTTTTAAAAGCTCACTGCAGTACGTGGCCTGTCAGACTCCCTCACAACTTCAAACTACCAACAATATCCCGCACCTCCGACCTCTTGCACATTAAATGGTGTGATGAGCGTTGCCCTACTTGCAACGACAAGCGCGCTGACCTCGAGCTGTGAATGCGTGCGACGAAGGCGCTGAGCTTTCTCTGGCATTCGCGTTTTGCAGCGGTGCAGCTTGGTTGTGTTGAAGTTGAATGCAACAAACCAATGAATGCACAATGGAATTCCAATAAGTTTTTCACTTATGCCATTGTGACGCTGAAGTTACTCCGGGTGCAATATATGTGCTTATGTATGAGTGTATTGTTTTGTAATTTTAGTTATTGTTATTTTTGTATAATGTTTATTTATTATTTGTTGCAAGAACTTTGCCAGTTTTTGCCTTACTTTCGCTTCCTCGGTTTTTTCTTACGCTTCTTACATTGTTATTGGGCTTTCCTCTTGGAGGTTCCGGCTTACACATGTATGTACATAGATTCATAACACTTATATAAGTACATAAATATATGCTCCTTCGACATGCGTATTTTGTGTGCCCATATTTTGCCTGTCGGTGTAACCGTACAATATGTATTTGCCACAATATGTTGCAACACAATGAAAACAATTGCCTTGTCAACAAGCCGCCCCACCGATGCGCAAAGCCGATTCCCCAAATGGAATGACTGCTTTATAAATTTTTTTCACCAACACAATCCCACATTCGATCGAAATGAAACCATGTATGTGAATGAATGCAAGTAAATATTTATACCCAATAGTGCTAGCGCAGATTATTAGAACATTTTTCCTTTGCCTGACGGTTGACCGATAGTGGGGACGGTTGAAGAGATTATATACTGTCTACGATACTCCTCCAATGTATCTATGCAAGGCAAAGGAGCGTCAAGGGGAAAGAGGAAAGCATACAGGGGTAACAGTGAAATCGCCAGACACTCAAGAGAGTGAAAGAACTTTTAAAGCTACCAGTAAGCACAGCAAACTTATGTGATGGAACGCGGAAGTGGCCAAGGTCAGCCTCTATGAGGTAGATGACACAAGGGATCGAGGTCACTGGGGACAATAATACAGAACACTAATTAACAGATCCTATCACCGAAACAAGTGATTGACGAGAAGAATATGGGAACCAATGGCTACAACGTGAAAACATTCCAAAAAGAAGAGCTTAAAACGGCCATGTGTAGCAAAAAGCTTAAAAAGTCCAAGGCTTTACGAAATACCCGCTTAAGCAACTAGGCAAGTTGCTCATGAAGAACAAATGTCTCGAAGCGAGAATATTCCCAGCCAGAAGGAAAACAGCATGGGTAGCTGTCGTATTTCCGCCAGTTCTGCACTGCACGAACACTAAGGGAGAACCTCTTGAAGTAATGCAGTGGTGGGCAGCTTTAGAGGATGGGAGAGGACTACTACTGCATGGAAACTCTTCATCTCCATCCTCGTGCTCATCCTCGTCCTCATGTTGCCCTAATCCTCATCCCCACCCTTATCCCCATCCTTATCCTTATCCTCATCCCCACCCTCATCCTATCCTAATCATCATCCTCATCCTCATTTTCATCCTCATTCTGATCCTCACCCTCATCCCCATCCTCATCCTCATCCTCACCCTAATCGTCATCCTCGTCCTTATCCTATCCTAGTCCTCAACCTCATCCTCGTCCTTATCCTCATCCTCATTCTCATACTTATCCCCATCCTCATCTTCATCTTCATTTTCATCCATATACTCAACTACATATTCTGGAAGCCAGAGGATCTTTATCTTTAAATAATTTGACACCGGATAACATTTCCTTCCTCATCCGCATGGAAAACGCCTTTTCATAGAGCTCATAACAGAAAACTCTCGTTCCCCTTTTTGCTCCCTCGGGAGAATTGCTTAGTTAAGCATGCACTGGGAGCTGTTGTTGGCACCCACCAGTCTGTGCTAGTCGACTTTTTTGTGTTACGTGATTCTGAGCCTGAGACTCTCGATATAATTAACAAGTACACAATGCCACCCCATCCATATGGAGTTTTTTTTTCAAAATATTTGATACTTAACCTCTCTGTTGGGTACACAATTTTCAGTTTCAACTGAATTTCGACTTTCTTACTTGCTTTTATTTTATATGTGAAGAGATAATGTATGTCTGTTATACAACTTGTAAAGTATGCTCCATTCAGTGATATCCAAATATGGGGCAAGGAAAATATGTAACAACAATAAAAACGCAATTTCATTGCGCATTCAGCAATGTGGCAACAACATTAATACAACAAATGTGGCAGATGATTGACATGCTGTCCACAATGCAGAAATTATCCTTGGCGCACTTGCAACATACATACATACATGAGTTGCAGATATACTTTACATACAATGTACATACGTACATACATACCACATACACCAAGAATAGTGTTAATAGAAATGTGGCATATATGTAGCTAAGCAATTGGTGTATTGTGCACTCGAATTTCGATGGTGACAACTAAGTACAATTGCACTGCACTGCATGTTGCATTTATGGTTGAGGTTGTTTGTATGCATGCATGTATTTAAGTATGTAAACAAGTGTGTTGAAGTGTTCTTATGTGCAAAACAACAAATAACAGCAGTCGCCAGCGTCATGGGAGCTGTTGCAACATTTTACTGCACTTACGACAAGCGGTCACTAGCAAGCAGCGGGTCATTGCGCCACTGTGGCACTGTAAGCTGATAGGCGCACGCACAAACATACATAGAAACATAATTTATGCACATTTACATGCATTCATGCACACATATATGCAAATTACATTTTGCAAATGCAACTCTTGAACAAAATAGGTCTCCACAGAAGGTAAAAGTCAATGTGTTGCAAGCTTTCCAAATATTGTTAAGCGCTTTCGTATTCTCTTCAAGCCCACCATCAACATCAGCATCACCAATATGTTTGCAAACAATTTACATACACGCTTATTTTCTGTTAATTTACAAAATTTTCTTGGAATCTAAAATTTTGAAAATTCACTCGAAACAAAATATTTTGCATGCAACATTGACGCTCATGTTCCAAGTAGAAAATACAAAAATGTTTTTGCCACTTTTAATGCAAATACTTTGGCAGAATTTGTACATTAAACGTGTGTGAGGCGTAGTTGCGTTGGAGCTGCTGTTCGCTTGTGCAATGCTGTACGTCAAAACATGCTCCTCTGCACAATCTGTTTTGCTGTGATTTTTGTTTTGCGCATTCAACATTCATCTATGACATCTGCTTTGTGTGTAGACATTTGCATGTTGCAACAATGCCACATTTGCATGTGAAAATTTCATATTTCATTACATGGCAACAATTGACATACAAAATTTTATATATTTTTATACGCATACTACATTCGAATATTGAGTAAGATCGGTGTTCGAACGCCTACCAATCAAGTGATAGATGTACCGATAGATCAAAATAATTTCGGCTTATGTTGACTCTATGATTCCACCTTATATTCTTCGAGACAGCTGTCGTAGGATGAATTTTCTAATACATTCAAACGCATACCCTGCCATTCATTTTCGGCCACATCACCGTACCCAGCGAAGGAAGTGTTTACCAAGCGTTTGGTCAAGCTAACTCGCGAGCCATTTTTCGTAAGCAGCATACATATTAAAGTCCGAATTCTGTTTAGCCCTCCCTGTGCGATTCAATTGTATGCATCCTGGCCAATCGATGCGCGTGTAAATTTCCCGAAATACTACTGCGCCAGGAATCAGATGAAAGTAGTCTTAAAAAAGTTTAACCAAAACCAAGTGAGGTCACCAACTCCAGCTCAGTGTTCAACTTCTAGCTTTAGTTGTAGATCTTAAACTAACTTCGGTGGTAGCACTAGGTATGATCAAACCCCACTTCTTCTTCTTCCTTTTCTTCTTGTAGCAGTGACCCTCATCAAACCATGAGTGATAGGATCTTGCAGCTAAAATCGATTTCCTAACAAGAAACCCCACCCAACTATCCCTTCCAGCTTAGGACTTTATGTGAACCATTACACCAGCCCAGTGCCTCAATGAGTCTCTCTTATAGTCACCCTCCCCTCCTCCCCTCGAGGTACTGATTATATTGAAGCTAGCTGGCGACACACTGTATCTACTCCTGCTGGTATAAAGTCGAAGTTAATAAAAATGCTCAAGTGCCCGAAATCAGTAAAATATAACTCATATCACAAAATCTTTTGTGCAGCCCTTGCCGTCGTTGGGCGTCGTTCGAAAACCACAAATGCCACCAAGCTTTGGGCAATGCTCGCCATATCCAGTGCATTCACGGTTCAGTGGACTGGGTCGAAAAAAGTCGGCCCATAAATTTGAAGATAGGGTCTCGGACATTTTTTGTAATTTTTTTTATCCTTGCAAACACAGCCGAAAACTTTTTCTGTTCTATCGTGGTTATTTTGTATCTGATTTTTTTAATTAATATGTTCTAACATTTGGCTTGGGAATCTCTATAACTAATTCTAAGGTCCTTTTGAACTCCGAAGTCGTTTTCTTGTTTTCTGCTGAGCCAGTTGTTGCTCCTTAAAGTATGATTTTCTCTTCACCAAATTATGAAGAAAGGCGTACTTGCAAACCACTGCAGAGCTTAAAAGAACACTGAAAGAAACTATAGAGATCCTTAAGGCAAAAATAATGGCATATCAATTTTAAAACTAGGATTTCAAATAGCCAAGTTACAATAAAAAATCCAATTTCTCCTGTACTTGAAAGGATCAAAAAAAATTTTATTTCTCCGAGATCCTCCTCCGCTTATTGAGCTCAATCTTCCCTACAAAATTCGAATATATTATTATTTCATTAGTAGCTAATCGAATGCCTAATGAAGTCAAAAGCACAATGCAAACTCTGTTGGCAGCGTTCCGCTTCCGTTTCCGCTTCTTAGTTTTTGGTGTGTTCAGTGCTTAAAAATGTCATTTGTCAAAGCAAATGTCATTGTCTGCATGGCGGAACGATACAAGGTGGCCGCATAGAACAGCTGATTATAACCTTTTTTATTTGATTTGATACATCAACTACCGGCGCAGTACGATTTTGACATTTGTCCATCGAATTTACAAGTACATGGAATTTTTTTTGTTTGTAGGTATGTCACCATGCTCCCACCTTGTATCGTTCCGCCATGATTGTCTGTCTCATCCTTCATACTAATCGAGCAGTTACTTCTGTGTGAAAGCAAAAAATTTACGATTTCATTAGCAGGTGAAATGAGATCATTAAGTTTCTGTGTGAAAACCGTATTACTTTGCCCGGCTGTGAGGCTACAGTGAAGGGTGTTTCTATTGTAACGCTACATTGCAGGGGTATTGGTTCGAGTACCAACCCATAAAATTTAGTACACTTGACGAAAGGCCCCATTCGCGCTGATGGCTAAGTTCGCAAATATCGTGCACAGTGTTTACTATACGGCTTCGTTCTCTTAAAATCCATTAAAGAAATGCATTGCCAAATATGATTTTTTTAATTTGAGAATTAGGGGCCAATTATGTATAACGAAACGAGTTATTTTTTTCGTGTGAACCAAAATTCCTATGTAAGAGCATTCATTCACTTCAGTGAGTGACAGTAATCCTGAATGCCTTTAAGAAATATTATATTACATAGTGGTCGCTGTGAATGTGAGTGCCTGCGATGCAAAGTGTCATGGCGTCTACGTAATCTGGCTCTAAGACTACGTTTTGTATGCAAACGCTGTGTTTCTCCATTGTTCCTCGAGTCATCCTTCAACTTAAAAAATTAGAGGAGGGGGTTTTTATCTCATATTTTTCTAGTCTATACAAAATTTTAATGTTTCTTGGGTTAAAAGCCTGTGTTGCCCAAATATGACCTGTGAAAACCTCTGAACTTCCACTCTGGTAAAGGAGATAAAGTGCAACTTCCTTAAAATCAAACGGAAATCTGTTGAGTATTGAAAAATCTACAGGAGATTACCAACCTCTGCAAAGTAAACTATTTCATATTCAAAACTTATAAAACTGTACCAACGTTTAATGAAAACATTAATACGCTAAATTTCCCCGCTCACACGAATTCGTATGACTATAATTAAGGGCGTCTATAAACGCCCCCAAAATCAAGCAATGAATAATTTCATAATTATATCCTTTTTTCAATAATTATTTTCATAATTAATATCATGCTTATAACAAAGTCATTGCTAATCAAACCTACAATTACACTGGTTTAAATTCGAAATGTAACGGTAATGTTTTTGGCGCTTTTTCATTAATGATTGCTTTCTCGAGTGTTCGCTATGCTTCAAATACTTTTTGGGTTAATTTTGCTGCACTAACTTTTTAGTTTTTGCTACGGTTTATTACGCTTTTATGATGTGCTTAATACTTTTCCTTACATTTTTTCTATTATCGTCCCACAAACCCATGATTCAATCACAAGAGGTTTGCTCGGCTAACACATTTTTTGACAATTGCAGCCATTTTACTCACAAATCGAATTGACATCCGTTAACTGTGTTGTTTCTTTGCAATTTTTTTTTCGAAAAATATTAGTAGTAGAAATAGGAAGCAATTAGTTTACAAATACCCGATAAGTACTGAACTGCGTAATTCCTTAGAACAATTTTTTTTAATTTTATGATGAGTTTATTAACTATGCCTTGATCTGACTGCAAAAAATGTATGAAAAGTACGAACACCAAGGAATCGTGCACTTTCGTATACCTATGAACATCCGAAACCTAAACCAATTCAAAATTCATCGTTCAACGTCAAAAACCCGACTAGTAAATCGATTCGCTTAAATATGCTATTAGCAAATAATGGAGATGCCATAACGAAATGTACTCATTGAGCATGTTAACTTAGTCATTCCCTATATTCAGAACATTCAGCTCTTTTTAAGAATTTTTGGAATCGGTTTATATTTGGAATATTATGTATAAACTTATTTGAAATATTCGAATCTCGTGAGGTAGTATCAAATGAACGTTTTCCGAATTTTCTAAATTAACGGTTTATCCGAGACACTTCCATGAATACGGAAAAGGGCTTTCCGAAATTTCAGAATAAAAAGGTGAATACTCACTGTGTAGCAGGACCACACAAAAGCTTAACTCTTTTGTCAAAGTCAAAGTAGAACTTTATATAACATAAAGTTCTAAGCCGTTTTTTTAATTTTTTTTTACAGTTCATTGCATCTGCTGAGTAGAGTATCACCCCTTGTCGGCTGTCTGTCCAAATTCGTCCTATCTCAAAATATTTTTCAAAAATTTCCCATTTCAGTATTTGTCACAAAAACGCGCTATATCAGAATTAGGTTGAAGAGCGCCTTATCTCAGAATGTTTTTCATTAAATCCCTCTTATATCAAAATGCCTTGAACTTATGCTCATATAGGGAGTTTTTGAAACAAATTTTGAGATAGTGAATTCTGAATTCTGAAAGAATGACCAAACTAACATAACTCTTTATCAATTCACGAAATATTTAGTAGAAAATGAATTATTTCCCCCAAAACCTGTTGGCATTTACAAATTTATTATCACTACTAATATACTACTAAAGGTGCTTTTCTACTAACATTTTCGCTGATGGGGATTGAATTATTCCTCTTTTTCCTTACTTCGTAAAAGCAACCCTTCCAGATTTTTCAATTTGAGAGTGTCAAAGCTATATCATCATTGGAGAACAAATCTCTAGTAATTGAGTCATGACATAAACCCAACGCTCATGTTGTTGTTGTTGTTGTAGCGATAAGATTGCTCCCCGAAGGCTTTGGAGAGTTTTATCGATGTGATGGTCCTTTGCCGGATACAGATCCGGTACGCTCCGGTAACACAGCACCATTAAGGTGCTAGCCCGACCATCTCGGGAACGATTTATATATGGCCACATTAAACCTTCAGGCCATCCCTCCCACCCCACCCCCTAGTTCCATGACGAAATTGGGGTCGCCAGAGCCTCGTCTGTTAGTGAAACTGGATTCGCCGCGGATAGGTGAGGTTGACAATTGGGTTTGGAGAAGCTGTATATTGCGCTGGCAACCTGAAGGGTTGCGCTACACAAGGGGTCTGGTATTTTAGTCGCCTCTTACGACAGGCATACCTACCGCGGGTATATTCTGACCCCTTAACCCATTGGGTGACCCTAACGCTCATCCTACGTTTCCATTCACACTATTATTTGTTAAATTCGACATCGCTTCAATTTACTTTCAGTTCTCTAAAGTTGTGAATTCTGTATTTGTTAAACAAACTTTGTTTCTTTTCCATTTCGGCTTCCTTACGCGTTTGTTTCACATTTTGCCTCCATTACGTTAGGTTCTACCTGTACTTTGTTACGTTTTCTTAATCGGTGAATCGGGACGATTTGTACCCTTCCGTAAAAAGTTTCATCCAAATTATTGTCACTTTCATTCTGAAGCGGCCTCTTAAATTTTTCTCTTATTTTATTAAAAAGAAAGATCTAGAAATTTGTAGAACAGTGTCATGTGTACGGCACCACATCTTAATCAATGGCCGTTCACTAGTGCTCATAAGATCCTTTTGCGCTCTTACTCGATTCTTCAATTGATTGAAGTACATTACTCAACGATAATCTCTAAAGCAATGGTCACTTTTAGCGCATTCTTCGAAATGGCAAATTTCTGTTACAGTCACTTGGGATACATGCCATACGATGAAGTAGTAAGCGGGCAAAGAGCTAAGAATATGCCGAAAGGAATAAAACCCTATCTACGTAAACTTTTCTTTATAATCAGCCTCATAAATCTAAACTGGGTGCTATTCACAGAATGCGCTTTTGTTGTTGTCAACTTCTTGGAGAATGCAGATTTTTTACAAGCAGCCAGAAATTTATCCTACGTTGGTTCTGTATTCGTTTCGGACATCAAAATTGCTTTTAATACGCGACATAGTGAACATATTCAAGTGCTTATAAACAAATTATATGAAATTTATCCAAAAAGCGCCAAAGATCAAATTGCTTACAATCTCGAAGATTATCTCAAAAATTATAAACGTTTTGCACGTTTGTTAGTGTTTTCGTATACATTTACCGCTTGGTCTTATAACTTTCAACCGATTTTAAGATTCTTCATTTATAAACTTTGGTTGCAGCAGCTGGACGTGGCGCGTGATGTACCGTTTAATTGTTGGGTACCATTTGAGTGGCGCGATAATTGGCTTTATTACCCTTTATATATCTCACAAGCTATGGCGGCTCAATCTTGTGTGTCAGTTTTGGTGGGCAATGATTTGTTAATGTGCGCTGCTATACAACAACTGGTAATACATTTTCGAAAAATTGTGCATGATTTAAATGAGTATAAAGTGAGCGGTGCAAGTACCAGCGCGAGGAAGGATTTGAAATTTTTAGGTTCCATTGTGTCGCGTCATCAATATACCTTAGAGTAAGTTTGCTTGCTTGAGATGAGCTGCTGTTATTTGTTTTGTTACACAACTTAAATTTTTTTCAGGCTTTGTGAGCTTATTAATGAGATTTTTGGTGTAACAATCTTTATTAGCTTCAGCTCGACTTCTTTTATTATATGTTTTTTGGCTTTTCAATATTCGGTTGGTGTACCATTCGATGCTATGGTGATGTTGTTTAGCTATATGATATGTTCAATGTCGCAAATTTATATGATTTGTAGTTATGGACAGGAGCTAATAACAACGGTAAGTATGATTGCACTCAAGTTGAAAGTATATCTGCCACCATTGTTGCCTCAGACATATTTTTTCCGAAAACAAACGAATCTGGTTCTAACAATTTGGTTCGATTTCAAATTTACCAATAATAGCTGTGCTTGTTATTTTGATATTAGAGAGAAATTACAAAATTTCACTTCTACATCAGCTGGTTTCTCGGGAGCTGAGTATTGAACTCGAAATCTCCAACATTCATACTTTATACTAGTGTAAAAGCAGATAGATGCCTTTATCCACTCAGGCATATGAATGCCCCGCTACTTGCTTTGCAATTGGTCTCTAAGTGTTGCCTTTTTGTTGCTTTTCCTTTATACACCATTAGGTACATGCTAATTATATATGTTTTTAATCCTAATTGTGTGGAATACTTATAGGCGCGCTATCAAGAGCTTAGCAACTTTAGTTTTTATAAGCAGGTCTTCCGCTGTTCACTATTATATCAATATTATATCAATATTATTATCTGTATTTATTTAGCGAGACATGCTCATATTGTATTATACAATTGTTTTTGTTATTGATATTAGAGAAAAAACAAGTAAGGAAGGTTAAGTTCGGGTGTAACCGAACATTACATACTCAGTTGAGAGCTATGGTGACAACATACGGGAAAATAACCATGTAGGGAAAATGAACCGAGGGAAACCCTGGAATGTGTTTGTATGACATGTGTATCAAATGAAAGGCATTAAAGAGTATTTTATGAGGGAGTGGGTCATAGTTCTATAGGTGGACGCCATTTAGGGATATAGCCATAAAGGTGGATCAGGGTTGACTCTAGAATGCGTTTGTACGATATGGGTATCAAATGAAAGGTATTAATGAGGATTTTAAAAGGGATTGGGCCTTAGTTCTATAGGTGGACGCCGTTTTGAAATATCGCCATAAAGGTGGACCAGGGGTGACTCTAGAATGTGTTTGTACGATATGGGTATCAAATTAAAGGTATTAATGAGGGTTTTAAAAGGGAGTGGTGGTTGTTGTATAGGTGGTCGCATTTTCGAGATATCGCCATAAAGGTGGACCAGGGGTGACCCTAGAATTTGTTTGTACAATATGGGTATCAAAAGAAAGGTGTTAATGAGTATTTTAAAAGGGAGTAATCCTTAGTTCCATAGGTGGACGCCGTTTCGAGATATCGCCATAAAGGTGGAGCAGGGGTGACCCTAGAATTTGTTTGTACAATATGGGTATCAAAAGAAAGGTGTTAATGAGTATTTTAAAAGGGCGTGGGGCTTAGTTCTATAGGTGGACGCATTTTCAAGATATCGCCATAAAGGTGGACCAGGGGTGACTCTAGAATATGTTTGTACGATATGGGTATCAAATGAAAGGTGTTAATGAGTATTTTAAAAGGGCGTGGGGCTTAGTTCTATAGGTGGACGCATTTTCGAGATATCGCCATAAAGGTGGACCAGGGGTGACTCTAGAATATGTTTGTACGATATGGGTATCAAATGAAAGGTGTTAATGAGTATTTTAAAAGGGAGTATCCTTAGTTCCATAGGTGGACGCCGTTTCGAGATATCGCCATAAAGGTGGACCAGGGGTGACTCTAGAATGTGTTTGTAGGATATGGGTATCAAATTAAAGGTATTAATGAGGGTTTTAAAAGGGAGTGGTGGTTGTTGTATAGGTGGTCGCCTTTTCGAGATATCGCCATAAAGGTGGACCAGGGGTGACTCTAGAATGCGTTTGTACGATATGGGTATCAAATGAAAGGTGTTAATGAGTATTTTAAAAGGGAGTAATCCTTAGTTCCATAGGTGGACGCCGTTTCGAAATATAATAAAAATATAAAGGTGGACCAGGGGTGATTCTAGAATTCGTTTGTGCAATATGGGTATCAAACGAAAGGAATTAATGAGTATTTTAAAAGGGAGTGGGCCTTAGTTCTATAGGTGGACGCCTTTTCGAGGTATCGCAATAAAGGTGGACCAGGGGTGACTCTAGACTTTGTTTGTACTATATGGGTATCAAATGAAAGGTGTTAATGAGTATTGTTAAAAGGGGGTGGGCCTTCGTTCTATAGGTGTTCGCCTTTTCGAGATATCGCCATAAAGGTGGACCAGGGGTGACTCTAGAATATGTTTGTACGATATGGGTATCAAATGAAAGGTGTTAATGAGTATTTTAAAAGGGCGTGGGGCTTAGTTCTATAGGTGGACGCATTTTCGAGATATCGCCATAAAGGTGGACCAGGGGTGACTCTAGAATGAGTTTGTACGATATGGGTATCAAATTAAAGGTATTAATGAGAGTTTTAAAAGGGAGTGGTTGTAGTTGTATATGTGAAGGCGTTTTCCAGATATCGACCAAAATGTGGACCAGGGTAACCCTGAACATCATCTGTTGGATACCGCTAATTTATTTATATATGTAATACCTGCCAAGATTTTAAGGGTTTTTTATTTCGCCCTGCAGAACTTTTCATTTTCTTCTACTTAATATGGTAGGTGTCACAACCATTTTATAAAGTTTTTTCTAAAGTTATATTTAGCGTCAATAAAACAATCCAATTACCAAATTCATCCCTTTTTTCGTATTTGGTATAGAATTATGGCATTTTTTTCATTTTTCGTAATTTTCGATATAGAAAAAGTGGGCGTGGTCATAGTCGGATTTCGTTCATTTTCCATACCAAGATAAAGTGAGTTCAACTAAGCACGTGAACTAAGTTCATTAAAGATATGTCGATTTTTGCTCAAGTTATCGTGTTAACGGCCATGCGGAAGGACAGACGGGCGACTGTGTATAAAAACTGGGCGTGGCATCAACCGATTTTGCCCATTTTCACAGAGAACAGTTAACGTCATAAAATCTATGCCCCTACCAAATTTCAAAAGGATTGGTTAATTTTTGTTCGACTTATGGCGTTAAAAGTATCCTAGACAAATTAAATGAAAAAGGGCGGAGCCACGCCCATTTTGAAATTTTCTTTTATTTTTATATTTTGTAGCACCATATCATTACCGGAGTTGAATGTTGACATAATTTACTTATATACTGTAAAGATATTAAATTTTTTGTAAAAATTTTACTTTAAAAAAATTTTTTTTTAAAAGTGGGCGTGGTCCTTCTCCGATTTTGCTAATTTTTATTAAGCGTACATACAGTAGTAGGAGTAACGTTCCTGCCAAATTTCATCATGATGTCTTCAACGACTGCCAAATTACAGCTTGCAAAATTTTTAAATTACCTTCTTTTAAAAGTGGGCGGTGCCACGCCCATTGTCCAAAATTTTGCTAATATTCTATTCTGCGTCATAAGTTCAACTCATCTACCAAGTTTCGTCGCTTTATCGGTCTTTTGTAATGAATTATCGCACTTTTTCGGTTTTTCGAAATTTTCGATATCGAAAAAGTGGGCGTGGTTATAGTCCGATATCGTTCATTTTAAATAGCGACCTGAGATGAGTGCTCAGGAACCTACATACCAAATTTCATCAAGATACCTCAAAATTTACTCAAGTTATCGTGTTAACGGACGGACGGACGGACGGACATGGCTCAATCAAATTTTTTTTCGATCCTGATTATTTTGATATATGGAAGGAAGTCTATATCTATCTCGATTCCTTTATATATGTACAACCAACCGTTATCCAATCAAACTTAATATAATCTGTGAGCTCTGCTCAACTGAGTATAATTATATAGTTTACAAACGGCGATGGTTACTAGAACATGTTTCTGAATTTCACTTCTGAGCTTCTTGGGAGCTGAGTTTTGAACTCCGATGCCTCCATTCACTCAGCTGCTCGCTTTTGGAGTTGTTTGTTTTACATGTATATACATATGCACTTTAACTTTATAAGGACCGCTTAGTGCATAACCTTATTTACACTGTTGCGTCTAAAATAAGTATTGAAAGTGTGTAACTCCACTGTTCTTCGACCTTTTCAGGAGTTCAATAACCACATAAAAGCTACTCAGAACAATTTTGAAGAATGAGGCAAAACTTGTTTGTATTTGTCGGATATTCAACAACTGTTTGATTTTTTCTTTAATATTGAAAATCATCATCTTCTTGGAAAAATAAAAGCTTTGGAGCACTTTCACAGAACTTAAGAGAGAAATCCTTAAAAAGCTATTCGGAATAACTTTAAAAAATTTGGCTAATTTAAATAATTGCGTGCAAAAACCCCGATGGGGCCAAAATAGCTTTGCGCGTGTAAGTTTTACGGTGAACGGTGTCTTTCGTTTGTATATATTAACCCGAGGTATCGACCAAAATATGGACCCAAAGGGGCTCAAAATACGTTAGAATAATAGCCGTGTTTTTTTATACACGCGTATACGTTTACGTTTGCGCGTAAAAAAAATGCCTATCCTCGCTTAGATAATGCTTAGGAGACCCATCTAGCGGCAGTGGTTAAATAACTAGCTACAGCCACAGGGTGTACCGAAAATCGGAGACACAACCCTCCGATGGTTTATAGGGTATAACATATAGCTGAATCAGTTGCGATGAATTGTGGGCACACATAGAATACATAGAATTAGTGTAGAGGGTGAAACATATACACATATTTCAGTTACATCTGAGTAAAATGCGTATTGAAATTTAGTAAGACAAATTTTATGCGCAGCAATTTCAGAAGTGTATTTAAAGTTTGACGCTTAGCAGTCCATATAAAGTTTAAGCGTATAGACGTTTACGTGTAAAAAAAACACGGCTAATATTGTTTTCAAATGAAACACGGAACCCAGCCAGCATTTTTTGAAAATTTTGATATAAAAAAATATTCAAATATCATACCCCAAGATGATTAAAAACGTTCAAATTTAAAAGCATTTTCTGTTCGAAAATTAACGTATCGTCGGGAGAAAAATGTACCATAAATGTGATTATTCTTGAATAATCATTTATGATTCATATTTAGAAACACTTTTTATTCATCTTTTTATCATACTTGATATTACTGGAAGATTGTACTTTACTTCTTTTGGAATAACATTTTTAATACTTTTCTCAGTCATTTTTTGATCACATTTAAGAACAATTTTCAATCATATTATATGATGGTTTGGAATCATTTTTGAATAAGATTGTGATTCATTTTTCCATCATATTTAATACATAACTAAATACTATATAAATATCATATTTCATCAGGGGGTGAAAGCATCTGGAAGCAAGCTTTTTGAACCGCAGGTAGTAATTAAATTGACCGTTGTACATACACACGACTACAACATCCAACATCATCTATCATCATCATCTTAGATCATGGTAAAGATGTCACTTTAAAAATCACGATTTTACTATGTCTTATATCATTCTTTAAATATAACTAGATGTTTTCGACAATCATAGCTCATGGAGGATGTTGAAGCCGGGTCTAGGCGTGTCGATCAAGCTTAACTTACCAGCGGTTAAACAGCTTACAACTTCCGTACATCGGTTCCATCCAGTATGTCTTTTCTGGGAAGCCGGATCTAGAGAAATGCTAGAAGACATCTTAGGTTAGCAGCAGCACTTATATTACTTTTAGTCTTGAATATGTGTTGTATATTTGTAATTTTTTTGGATTTTATGATTGAAAAGTTGTGAGCTAATGAAGAAAAATCAAATTTTCAATGAGAAGTATAGTTTTAACAAGTAAAAAATTCATCATTTATTCAAGAAAGGTAGTCTGCAAATATTAAGAAAGTTGATTGAAAAATGATTTTAAATTTTTGATCACCGAAGTTAAAGAAATTAAATTCAAAATGATTCCAAATTGTGATTGAAAAATTGTTCTCAGTTATTGATCATCAAAAGCAAACAAGTTTTATTATTCTCTATGTTCATTTTTATAAAATCTTAAAATTTATTCATCAAAGTTATTCGAAAATTATTTCAAAAAGTGATCGAAAAATGATTTTCAGTTTTTGATCATTAAGAGTAATCTTATTTTATTATTTATTTTGTTCAACTGTATGAAAACTCAGTATTTATTCGCAAGGAGTAGTCAAATTGTATTGATATGAAGGAAAGTTCAAAAATTTATCATCTAAATGTTGTGTGGGAAGTGAGTTCTATGGTCAGATGTGTTTAGATACCTCAACTGGTTACAGAGATATGGATCTAAATATGAACCTAGACAGTGCAAAAATCTATTTGTTCAAATTTGGCGTCTAGCAAATGTTTCACTAGCGTATCCCAATTGATTTCGGAGATATCAGTCAAAATAGGGCACATATTTTCCCAAAATTTAATTATGCAATTTCGGCATTAAAGCAAAAGCGTGATTTCTGATATATTACTTAAATCGCGGAACCCGCAAGTTGGTTATTTTCAATTCGATACCTTAAACAGTTCTGGATATGTCGACCAAAGTGGAGACTTCCTGAAATTATATATATTTATAAATTTTTTTCACCAACACAATCCCACATTCGATCGAAATGAGACCATGTATGTGAATGAATGTAAGTAAATATTTATACCCAATCGTGCTAGCGCAGATTATTAGAACATTTTTCCTATGCCTGACGGTTGACCGATAGTGGAGACGGTTGAAGAGATTATATACTGTCTACGATACTCCTCCAATGTATCTATGCCACGCAAAGGAGCGCCAAGGGGAAAGAGGGAAGCATACAGGGGTAACAGCGAAATCGCTAGACATTCAAGAGAGTGAAAGAACTTTTAAAGCTAACAGTAAGCATAGCAAACTTATGTGATGGAACGCGGAAGTGGCCAAGTTCAGCCTCTATGAGGTAGATGACACAGTGGATCGAGGTCACTGGGAACAATAATACAGAACACTAATTACCAGGCCCGATCACCGAAACAAGTGATTGACGAGAAGAATATGGGAACCATTGGCTACAACGTGAAAACATTCCAAAAAGAAGAGCTTAAAACGGCCATGTGTAGCAAAAAGCTTAAAAAGTCCAAGGCTTTACGAAATACCCGCTTAAGAACAAATGTCTCGAAGCGAGAAAATTCCCAGCCAGAAGGAAAACAGCATGGGTAGCTGTCGCATTTCCGCCAGTTCTGCACTGCACGAACCCTAAGGGAGAACCTCTTGAAGTAATGCAGAGATAGGCAGCTTTAGAGGATGGGAGAGGACTACTAATCTCTCTCAAAACAAATACACAAATAAAACAAAACAAAAACACACAGGCACACAGAAAAACAGAAACACTAAACGACACAAAAAAAAACAAAACAAAACAAAACAAAACAAAACAAAACAAAACACACACAAAACAAAAAAAACACACAAAACAAAACAAAACAAAACAAAACACACACAAAAAAAACACAAAACAAAACACAAAAAAAAACAAAACACAAAACAAAACACAGAAAAAAACACAAAACAAAACACAAAACAAAACAAAACAAAACACAAAACAAAAAAAACAAAACAAAACAAAACAAAACAAAACACAAAACAACAACAAAAAAAAAGAAAACAAAACAAAACAAAACAAAACAAAACAAAAAAAAACAAAACAAAACACAAAAAAAACAAAACAAAACAAAACAAAACAAAACAAAACAAAACAAAACAAAACAAAACAAAAACAAAACACAAAACAACAAAACAAAACAAAACAGACAAAAACAAAACACAAAACAAAACACAAAACACAAAACACAAAAAAAAA
>JARSSU010045309.1:0-25639 GCA_029619165.1 Eurosta solidaginis | reverse complement strand
AGGAAATGAGTTCCAAAGGCGTGTGCGCGAGAAGCGGGATATACTGGGTTATGGAAAACAAATAATAAGTGATTAAAAGGCCGCGCATTTATGAATTTAGACCGAGTCTTGCCAATTTGCTTCGTTCTACCCCTTAATTTATACAAGTGGCGGCGTACGGTACCTAAGGTTTTAGCCGATCCGAACAGCATATCAAGGCATATGAGTTTTAGCTGAGAAGCGTTCATGGCCTGAAAAACAGTCGGAGTGCTTACAGATCATGTAAGGAGGGACTGAACGGCCCCACTTAGAAATTTTTTTTCTAATCGAAATGTTTTTTTTTTATCATATTCTTTGCCCGTGAATTGAAACAGGATCGTCATTGTGGTAGGCGTTTCAGTTCAAGAACTAACCTATTAACCGAAATTACAGAGAGTACTTAAGTTATGTAGAGGGGCATTTAGTTTTAGAAAGCGAGGGAGCTGGTAAACCGGATACTCATATTTTACGGTGGAACCTACATATGTTTCATATTCCAAACTAGGTCAATATCCTACAGTATACCTTTGGTCACATCTTAGCTTCCAAATATAATCGCAAGAAGGGCGGATTTCGGCCGAGGAACCAACTTTTGACAGCAGGAAAAAGAGATGCTTGCATGCTGCTATATATAAAGAAGAGTTTACTGCAAATCAGCTCCGTTAGGGTCTGGAAAACTACTCAAGGTTTTTGAGGCAAATAGAGGTTTAAAAAAGGTAAGCTCGTGCAATTCATTTGACTGAAGTCAAATTTACAGCCAAACTTTCAGACCTGGGGGTCATACGTATTAATATTGTTTCATAAAAGGAACTAAGGAAGGAAAGGGATCAGGTCGGGGCACAGACGAAAACGTAGCTAGTTCCCGTCATATAATAGAAAATTTACACAAATTGGAAGGAGAGATGAAAGCCGAAGTAAAGTGGCTAAGAAATTCAAGAAGAGTTACCTGCTTAATTTGCGGATGAGAAAGCGAATGGCGAAGTAGTGTTTCTTGCTACGGACAACATGATGCTAGAACACTTTTTATTTTATATACGTAACACTGTACGGAAAACCCTTAAAGAGCTATTGGAAAGAAAACGAAAAGAGTTCTTAATTCTTGGATCATTCATGTGAATTACTTTCAAAAAACTTATGCAACTGTAAGTGGGTTTTTTTGTAAGGCGGTTTTTATTTAGCGAGCTGTTCATTCAATAGCAGCAACGTGTGGGTTGTATCTCCCCCTTAGAAGTGTCACACTCCTCTTCTGACGCTACCCTAGGTTTCTGCACCTAGATGCATGCCTTACCGCGCACGTCATATTAAGTTGAAGGTCGAGCAAAAGACGAAACTAGGAGGCATAGGATGCTTAACATCTCAATTTGTAAGAGTATAAAAAAATATTAATAAGAGATAAAATAATCAACAAATTCTTAAACTCTAAAAAGTTACCACAATCCATTCCAAGAAAGCAATTTAAAAAGCATTTGCAAATAAATTGTGGAATAGAAAGTAGCCCAGAGGGCAAGTGGATACACCTCACAAATGACTAAAGTGCCAGAACGCATTTGTATTCTAAAGCCTTGGAATCGAAAGGTTGTAACGGACTCGACTGTAAAAAACAAATAAATACGTCTTGCTGCCAAAAGAGCAGCTGAATCGGGAATTCTGCTCAATAAAAATATCTCCCATCATCTGGTCAAGAATCACGCTAGAAAGGACGAAATTGTTGATTCTACGGTTCGGAAAAGGTCGTCCTTATTTGATGGAGTTGTGAAACATGGTGATTTGAATATTCTATAAGCTTCGTAGAGGCGGTCGAATTAAGATATATACTTACAAAACATGAAACTCTTTTCGCGCTGTCAAAAGTAATTGGAAAGTCGACGTTGAAATTTTCCATTCTTTATCAGATCTTTTCAAAACTGTGGTATATCAGTGAAGTTAGGCTGTCAGGTCTTGAAGCGGCACTGATATAAGGTCAAATCATCTTGAGGCGGTGGGATTCAGTAGTGCCCCTTGCCAAGATCCTTTTCCTAGTTTCCGTCATTGGACCATTTTCTTTATAAAAACTGTGCAATACGGAGCTTTAAGTTTTAAAGTCAAAACAATTTTCAATCCCATCGTCTAGGTCGGGTGATGGAACATATTTTCCGTTGTCTATTTAGAAATAAGGGTTATCTATATACCAAAACTAAAGCACGTTAGCAGAGCATCACTATGGCTCTTGTAGGAGTTCCTGCAAGTTTATGTAAATTTTCGTTCATCCACCGGACTTTATGAAGGATTTTTCGAAAAATATTCCTATCAGCCAGCAAACAAACAAACATATTTCGGTCCCACTTTTCTGGTTCTAGTAGAGATAGGATACTACGAACTTCTTGAGGAGTTATATCGATCGATCGACCAGCAAGGATGTTCGGCCATCTCGGGAAGATGTCTCTCTGCTATGTAAACTTGGAGTCATCACGCGTAGGAGAGGTAGACAATGGATTAGAAAGCCTAAAATTGCTGCTCCAAGGTAGCCATTTAAGTAGGTGGGTGACATAACCTTATATACAATTATGTTGAACTTCAACATGCAGTAATGGTGAAGTCGGTACAGGTTGGGGACGGTCAAAAGGATATAGTTTTAGTCCCAAAAAAACAAAAGAACAAAACGGTTTCTGAGGACGCAGCAATTATGTGCATTAGACATTTCATTCCAAGCCGAAGTAAAGAGGGTTCATTTGAAAAATAGGTATCAGGAAAAAATAGAGTCTCAGTTTTCGACCGGATGATATTAACTAACTCCATATAATCCAAATAATAGAAAAACCTATTGAGGAACAATGATTTAGAAAGGAAGATGAATCCTATCACTTCCCTTAGAGAGTACAGTGATTCACAACGCAGATTTTAGGAAAAATTAGCTTGCGCAGAATTTCACATGGGCAGTCAAGTTTACCATGCTACTTTGTAGGCAGTCAAAGCTCCTACTCCTGGAAGACTAACTTAAAAGATAAAAAAGCAAAGTATTTGATTCTTCCTCAAAAATATACCAAATGCTGTCTACTGGGAAATGGCTACTTAAGTAAAAACTTCTGCTCAATCGAGTATGCATACATAGCCATGGACCAAGCCAAACAGCACCCAATGATAACCATCTTAGAAACCACTCAACAAAAAGATGCACAGAACGCTCACTCAGACTGAAAGATAAAAATTGATTGAGGAAGTGGTCGATATGTTTGTGTGTGGTGTTTGCGATTCTGTCAGCAAGCGATTACAAAATGATTTGCTAAACTTATTAACAAAAAAACTTGCTATGCAAAATTTGGTCGGTTGACTGTTCTGACTAACGCCTAAGTCGTTGGTGATTGGACGGCGTTAGTTGTTTGCCTGTTAGATGGCGCCTACTGAGCTCTACAGCGTAATACTGAGGACGAGGCTGAAAGATTTTATTTCTTCTATATTTGAACAAAATCGTTGGTTGTTATTTAATCATGATTTGTGGTGACAAACGAAACACCAAACCGACATACAACGAACGATAAACGCATTCAGTTTTAGAGTAGTAGGAATGTGTTTGTGTGTCGAGTCATGTAGATGTGTTGTGTTCGAGGATTTCGAATGCGCTTTGCCTGCAAAATATATCATCAGTTCAATATGCACTTGATGGAAAAAAAGCGTGGAGTAAAACTTAATACAAACTCTGAGTTGGGTGGAGCTCGAATAATGTATACCAGTTGGACGTTGTTGAATACTATTCAATTTCGCAGTCATTTTTTCGTAGTTGTTTTTTTTTGTGGGTCTACATGCTACTGTTATTCCACAGATCTGGCCCACCGAGTAACTTTAGCACTTCGCAGCCAGGTACTCTATCCAGTATTGGACACGCAACGCATCAGTATCCCACAGTACATTCGTCCACTCTACCATCACGTTACACTGGTACTTGGCAACGAATCAACCACCAATAATCACGACTAACCAACTCAAGTGGCCGCGTAGTGTGATGGAGCGTGCTCCGACTAACAAAACCGAAGTTTCTGGGCTCGATTCCGGACAAGTTTCTCACTCAGAGAAAAGTCTTTAAGCGGGTAGCACTAGGCAGGATTGCAAAAAACACTGTTCGGGTGTATCTGCCATGAAAACGTCTCAGTGAAAAATCTCTTCCCGCAGTTGCCGTTCGGAGTCGGCATATATAGTCTTCAACGAAGCCCAACTCACAAATGCGCCCGAGGCAGGCTCTTATTTTTCAAGTTACTATGCAAAAGCTCACAAGAAGCATCAAAACTGAAGAAAAGGATGAGATAAAATCCACGAAAAGAACTCTAATAGTTAATCTTGTACTCAAGAAGAAAACACTAGAAGCAGAAGTCAGGCGGGCACCGCATTTTTTGTAAAAAGGATATACATACGGTAGGTTTTTCGATGATATACGCAGCGCATGATCATTCAAAAGAAACAACGTCAAACCAGCTTTAAAATGGGTTTAACTAGAACGTAGATTCGAAGCCGAAGAGAAAAAATCCTTAACTGATTACATTTCTTAATAGATTATATTTTGAAAAGGGACGAAGCGCTGCACGAGAAAGCAATATTAGTGGATGGTTATCAATTCCAATCGTGCCACCTTCTTACGATAATACCAAGGTTTCTATAATTATAGAAATACTATCGCTAGGAACTATATTTCCGGGGAGACTAAGGCCGAGCTTATTCATCGAATTGTGCAAATCATCATTCGCCAATGGACTTTACGTAGTCCAAAATGGCATATACATATGTACTCAAAGGAAGCACGGCATCTTATCATGGACTTACGAAAAGATTGCGAGCTCTAAGGAGTTTGAGAAGCGTCAACTAATGACAGGTTCGATGTGATAGCAATTTTTTTTCTTTTCAGACAAAATAAGGCGTAAAGCTTATTAATTAGATAATCGAGGTGAATGGATATAAACTTGATTTCGTTAGACGGACCTGGCTAACCGATCGCGGAAATCGCATTCAGTGAGGCCTAGCATTGTCAGAGACTCGGAATTTTCTGCTCAGGAGCGACTTCGGTAGCAATAGGAGTGCCGAGTGAAAGATATTCGCGTTCGCCGAGCTATTATATGCATGCGGCATGCACGATGATATTTATATAAATTCGAAATCGTAATCAGGAGTGAAGTAGATTGTTCCCAGACAACAATTGTCTAGTAGGACTACACTGGATTGCTGATGATCTACCGAGCGCATACTTATCGTGACACAATTCCCTTCAAAACACTGGGTTTTTGGGCCACTGATGTTTTGTGTCTAGTAGAACTCCTGACAGCGTATGAGGATAGACTCCTCAGAGTAGTGTCAATCTAGGTTGGAATTGAAATAGACAATATCATAAATAAATATATAGACGAGCATATAGGGCAACTGTGAATGCAGCGTATGGGACAGTGACAGGTGGACATAAGTGCAGGTAGTAAAAGCTACCGCTATTGAATAATTTCTGATGTAGGTAGATGAAGAATATGCCTTTGTCTATATTGCAAAGCACTTTCAGCAGAAAACAAGTGATGATAGAGAGCAGCTATGCAGATGAGTATAAAGAGAAAAAATCTGCGTATCATACATTGCAACTTAAGAAAAATTCAAATACTAGAAATATGTGACTACATCCGAAAGATAAGCAATTGGCTTTGGTTTATAAACAAAACTATGCAAATCTTCAATCGCGTCTTTATATAGATGAACCATGGAAGCAATATTGCAAATTTTTTGCTGAATTTATGTAATTGCCTCATGTCGAATTCTCAGTGTTAATATAATGTTTCCGATTTCCAAGGTTTCAAGCCGGCAATAACGTAGAGACGATCGTATGGATCATGTTGTGTTTTCACTGCTCTCAACCTCTATTCGGCGGCTAGTGGCAAGTTACTTCAATCATGGCATGATTCACGTTTGACAGGATATTTCAAATATCGGGATCCGTCCACGGCCTAATCACCCTTAACTCAGTGTCATTCCCTCTGAAATTGTATTCCAGCCTGCAAATATTAGATCATCGAAAGTTATTTAAGTATGTTGATAATATCACGGAATTCTCGAATATTCGCACACGTTCGTAAACACTGGGTGAACTGTAGAATAAATACGCTCAAAGTTCTGCATAAAATGTCTTTATTTTACCCTGGAAGTAGAACTTCACAATGAATCGCGTAGGTACTCGAGTATCGCCAGTAAGATCAAACTGTGTTGGACATCACTTAGACGCACCGTGCCTGTTCGCACTGTCTAGGTCTACTGCTTTTGCGAACAGCCTCTCGATTAGATATTGTCCAGTATCGATCATCATAGATTAACTCATCTCGCTCTTTTACGAGCAAGATATACTCACACAAGCAGTCGATGTACTCATAGCTGCTGTGTACTAGAGCTGCAAAGTATCGATATAAATATCGATATCATCGAGTACTAGTTTCGTGGTGCGATTATCAACGTGTGTTTTCTAAATATCGAGTACTGTATCGCTCACGAGCCCTAGTTTCTTACTCCTTTCTAGCCGTAGAATTACCAGCGTTAAAAAGCTGGTAAGACAATAAAACATGATAAATAAAATCGCCCATATTATGTCAGATGTGTGTTTATTTTATATGAGAACACGTAACAGTGGTGACTGATATTGAAAATCTTACAAAAGTTCAATGTGAAGGTACGGTATCATCTTATATACACATATATACATGTATTCGCTATATGTAGATATACACACAAAAGAAGACATCATTGAGTTGGAAGACGAAAATGTGTTGCCAAAAAGCTACGAAGTACAACCGTCAAGCATTGTGATCCATTTGACAAATCACTATACTTTTGCAATATACTTACTCTTACAAAAAATGTATCGAAAAACTAGTGGTAATACGTCCAGTTTGTTTCACCATCGAGACGATCGCATACACTGCAAATTTAGATTCACATAGCTCGCAAATAAGATTGATTTTATATATGTACATAAGAAGATCAATCATCACGTAAAAAGGCTTTTGACATGCACCCTACTAGGTTTATTATTCAGCGCAGACGTCGACCGTTTTCCCATAGGATGACAAAGGGTGTTGGTTGTACATACCCTCGTTTCGCGTGTATAAGCTACGCATCGCGGACAACTTTGCAGAATGGTTTTATGATCGTTCGAAGTATGAAGACATATTACATCTATATATAAAGAAGAAGTGTACATTTGATTGTCACTACAGAACTCGAGAACAGATAGAAAGATGTGCCCATGAAATATAGGAAGATCAGGAGGAGCGATGATGGTTAGTTGATTTGAAATCCCAAAGCGGTTTCAGCCATTGCTTGAGTTATGATTTTTTAGAAAATCTATATATATAAAAAATGAAATGTGTTCGTTCCTGTCATGTTTTGGGGCCTATACGAGGCCAATTTATTCGTTCTTTTTTATATTATCAGGGATCAAATAGAGGAAGGTGCTTAGCAGTCAATTTCTGGTCTTGAGATATAGGTCAAAACGGTGGCCCGGATAACCCAACGAGGTGTTATATAGTATGAATATCAAATGAACTGTTGATGAGTTCTTTAGCAGAGGGTAATTCATACATCTGGGTGACTAGGTCTCGAGATATGCCACAACGTGGATCAGAAATAACCTTAGGATGTGTTTTTACATTATGGGTATCAAATGACAGCTGGTATGAGTACTCAACTAGCACCATGCTGATGATACAAGAATGACTAAAGTTAGCCATGCGAACTGGTGGATTGTTTTTCTGGGTGCTCCTGGGGGAACAGGCAAGACCTTTTGATTTCAATGATATTAGCAACAATCGATCGAGATATAACATTGCATCGGCACTCGCTTCTTCCGGAATTGCGGCATACATTACGGAAGGCGGTCTCATAGCACATCTGCATTGACATGCCTTTGAGTATGCAGGTAAATGAAACACCACACATAATGTTTCGAAACATCTGGAATGGGGCCCAGGGTTCTTAAAGATAGTAGCTCATCGTATGGACGAGTGTACTAGGCACACAAGAAATAATGGAGCACTGATAGAACGTTTAGAGAGGTCTACGAGGAAGCAAACAGTCTTGGAGATGCCATTATTTATATGGCTGGAGATTCACTGTGATCCCAAATCCACGGCTGCAGATGAAATCAATGCATGTTAAGATCATCGTATTTATGAGATACGAACACGCTTACACTTACTACAACGTACGTGTCAACTACAACCGATCCGTCAGCAGCTGAATTTCACAGCAAGTCGCGGAATCGGAAATGGCAATGTCTGTCGATCAACAGAATGATCACATTGCCTAACAATTTCTGCATTTTCGCACAGTCTAAAGAGGCATTTATATAGAGTGTATATTACAACATAGTTCACATTACAAGAACTATGATTGTCTCAGTATAAGAGCCAACTTAGCTGAAAAAATAAGGGCGTCAATGAGATAAATGACAACTATCTGGATCAAATCCCTGATGACATAATTGCATATACTAAGTCAATAGACACCATTATCTGATCAAGGATTATGTCGTAAATTATCCTACTGAATCTTAAACTCACTCGATTTGCCAGGCTATCACCTCATATTTACGTTCAAAATTGGAGCACCGATATTATGCTGCGCAACACTTTATGTGCCACGACTGTGCAACGGTACCAGATCGCCTGTGAAGAGGTAATGGTGTAACGTTATCGAAGCAACTATTTTGAAAGGGAAGTACAAAGGAGAACACGATTTATACCCAGAATTCACTGATCCGGGGGATTTACGTTCGCTTTCAAACGTTTGACAGTTCTTTATCGCCTGCCTTCGTTATGACATTATAAGGCGCAAGGACACGGCTCTACAAACTGTGCGGATAATTTAGAATACCCAATTTTTTTCATGGACAATTGTATGTAGCTTGCCTCACGAGTAGGCAACCATCGTCATATGCATTTACGCGAAAGACGGAAACCAGAAATGGTACAATAAAGTTCGCAATGAAATTGTATCAAAGAATTTGCGTTGTTCGTATTAATGTTATTCTCTTTCAGCAAATCATGAATCGATCGGCTAGCAAATCGGCGAGGGTAGGCTAGTATATATAATACATGTATATATTGTATTTACATAAATGTGTGTGATATATCCTGATACTAGCAAACCCGGTAAGACGTTGTTCCCTGCCCCAAATTTGTCTATCTACATAAACTTTTAATAGCTTTTGCGAGACTCGCGCTCTCACTTTTTCTAATCCTATGTATTCACTCCTCCATCCGTCTGCGTTCGCTTCATCTATCTCTATCTCGTCTCACTCTATCTCTTTCTCAGCTCCCTTCTCGTTCCATCTTTTCTCTTCTCACAAGTTTGTTCCCATCTCTCTTCATCCTCATGCAGGCAAATCGAATAGGACATATGTAAATAGTTATGTGGTATTATAAGTTCATGTCTTGATTTCTGCTTCGCATGCATATTTATCCAGTTTTGCCAGGTGATGCGACTACATCGAATATCACAATGAAATTACTTTAAAGCTTGCTCAGCAACAGCTCCATTTGATATCCACTATTACACACACCTTCTAGGGGATCCGCATCCAGGTTTTGCCTATATCTGAGAGCCTAGTCCACCATAGGTATGAAAACTACCCTGTACTAAAGCACTCATCAACAGCTTTCATTGGTATCCTAGTCCTATAAACACCATTCATATCTACGTTTGGCTTATCATCTCGAGACCCTAGTTACACGCGGGTACGAAAAATAGCCGCATCAAAGGACTCCTAAACAGCTCATTTGATACCCGTATTTGTACAAACATATCCCTAGATACCAGGTCACGTTTTTGATCTCAAGACCCTTGCAGAACGGGATAATATCTATGGTCTGTCTGCTGGTTCTAAGCTACCTCCTCCACCAATTTCAGGCCAGAATATGTTCATCCGTTCCTTCCTCTTCAATCACATCTTTATCTATTAAAAAATAAAGCTCATCAGAATCCGTTGCGTATTTGTAAGGTTAAGCATTCAAAGGACCTAGGACAGAACAAGCGACATCTTTTATACTATATAGTGGTGTACATCCATACATACCAATTAACCTAAGCCGAAGTTAAATAACTCAGCGAATGCTATATATGTACGTATGTATGTGTCGCATCATGCCTCACTCAAAAGCAATTAGTGCGCACAGTTCACAGCGAACAACCACACAAACACATTTTCGGTAAAAATGTTACTTTTGTTTAAACAATTTGGCTGATATAACAATGAATCAAGTATTGTTTTTATTTTTTGATGCAGATCGAAGGTAAATATTTCAAAGTTTACTGAAAAGTTTACTGTATCCCCTCCATCCGTTTATGAGTATATAGCTGTGTAACAAAAATTTATTATTTTTTACTACATTTTGGCAATTGCCCGCTCCTATAATATATATCTTCGAATTATATTAACTGTACCATCTCACGTAGCTAAGCTTTCAATGCAAAAACGTTTAAAATCGGAGCATTCTGTGTGAAGTTATGTGCATTTGCGACTTTATTTATAAGATTTATAGATCCCTTTTAAACTGAGTAAGCGCTTTTCAGTATAAAAAAAACTCGATATATATCGCGATATATCGACACCCTCCCGCTTAAATATCGAAAATATCGGTAAGCCGAATATAGATACTTTTGCAGCTCTACTGTGTACATGTGTGCATATTTGATGTTGTCTCATCAGCTAACATTGGTGTCGTGGTGGTGCAGCATTTATTTACAAGACACATAGTGACATATCGGAACAGCTTATATTTGCCACGATAGGGGACTCATGTAACCTTATAAATGCCTTATAAAGTGTGTAAACGCATAAATTTATCTAGTGCGTAAATGAACTGTCAAATTTTGTATGAAAAATCATTTACACAATTGTATAAAATTGACGCGCACATTTCATTGTGTAAACGCGGTAAACTCAAAGGAATGCAACCTTGCAGACATTACAGAGGCATTTTCATCAGAAAACTCCATCATCAGCAAGTCATTTACAAGTATATCTTAGTAAGACGTTTTAGTTTTGATTTTCACTTAATCTTGGCATTTTTTGTATTTGTATAACAATCAAACAATTTTTTGGGCAATAATACAGCTGATCGACAATTAAGTTTATCAATAATATTACTAGGGCGTCTAAACAGCGTGTGTAAATGGATATAATTTTACACCTTATAAGTTTATATTCTTTCATGAGTCCCCCTAATATCTAGACTAGTGCGCTAATTATGGATATTTGTTCAACCTCTTTTGCATTGTCTCCGAGTTCTTAACCGTTTTCTAAGTTTCAAGACTCTAGCTACATAAATTCAGCTGCAAGTTTCCAAATATTTGTAGAGAAAATTGGCGAACGAACTAAGGAGTGAACTTATATAAAGGTAGTAATAAACCTCGACTATGTTTTTGTAATATTCATTCATAGGAAAACGATTTGTGTGCTATATAATTGCAATTAATATATATGTATGTAGGGGGGGTCGATTTAAAATCGCTCATTGCTCTGTGAAAATCGTATTCTAGGATCAAAATAAGAAACTTTTCCGAAGGAACCCATACTTTAAAACGAATTCTGACGCTTTGGGTCGAACTTTTGGGTAGGGGCAATTTCAATTCTACCTGCTGTGTCTTGTGGTGGCTTAAAAAAACAACACAAGCAATTTTACGATCTAATTATACGAATTCATATAGAGGTATGGTTCCTTCGGCAAAGTTTCTTATTTTTGATCCCTTAGATATGATTTTCACAGAGCAATGGGCGATTTTTTTGCCTCCCCACAAATCGGCCCGGCCTAATGTATGTACATCAGATATGCAGTGCATTAGAACACGTTTTTGTTGTTTTATGCGCATAAAAATTAAATAACTTGCCAAACAAATGCTATTAGTGCAAAAATCTTAAGCAAATCTTTGGATTTTGCAGTTCATTGATTTGTAAATTTGCCTGGCTTAAAATATATTTGTGTATGGTGAAATAAAAACAACAAACACATGCACACATACTTATTGCCTACACTTTGCTTCGAGTATCGATTTATGCAATTCTTTATCTTCTGTGTTCATTTCTTTTATGATATTTATTCAGTAGCTTTTCAAATTTCATTACTTATACAATAGTTGGACATAAAACAAAACACCGTTGGGCATATCGTGGCGTACTGACCTGCATTCAAAGTGGAAGGAAATGTAGCAATCTGAAGAACTTGCAACAAATCAAGCACATAATTAAATAAGAAAATGTAGAAACACTTACATATATAGTCCATACACACTACGAGGTTATTAGGGTGGTACGAATAAAATGCTTGAACGTGGACCACAGAGTCCTTGGTTCTTAGTTTGGAAGTCGATTTTCACTAATACGAATCACAGAAACCTTGCAAGTATTAGGCTTGGAGGTTCGAGTTTTGTTATTGTTGCTGTTACATCGGTACTTTTATCTTTTTCAATAGCCACGACTAATTTAAATAAGTGTTGACTAGCAGTTTATTCACTTCATTCCCTTCAAAGAGAGCTATTCCGAGTTTAGTTTGCATAAGCAAAAATTGTGTTGATATAATGGCGAGGTTGCAAATGTAGAGAGACTATGTACACTCGTCGAGAGTGAGAGACTATGTACACTCACTTATGTACACTCGTCTGTTTAGGAAACTATAAAACCTCATTCCGATTGGGTAGGAAATAGATAAGTAGGTACGTATAATGGCTGCGACCCACGTCACCCGAGTAAGTAATAAAAAGCCGATTTGATGCTATAAAACTCGTCTGAACCTACTGAATGCTAAATCGGATATGTACAGGGGCTATCCAGAGTCGCTTGTAAAATTAAAAATATTGTAACGAATTTACTGAAATTCCGCTTATTCTAAATCTTCTGCTAACTTTCGAATCACTAAACTGTTGAATAAATAACTCCAGTATTGAATAATGCAAAAATGGTCTTTATTAGACTACTTCACAATAACACTTATACTTCGCAACTGATAGCTTGCTTAACTCAAACTGATTGTCGTGCCTCAACTGTTGCTGCTTCTTATACTGTTTGCTTTCCTCGTTGACATATTTCTAGGCGCTTCTATTTCAGAATTCCTAGTTATCAACTATAAATTTCTCAGCTATAACTACAGATGCACGATTTTATAGCTTGTCTCATAGCCCATGCGCGTATATATGTGAGTGATACTTGCACAAATGATTGCATACTTTTGGGAGTATCTCAGATATATTCATGGGTTTGTGCGTTATTCTCCGCTGTTCGTACGTACATATGTGCAGACATAATAATTGATTCGTTTATGTAGATACAAGTGACTGCTTGCTTTATTGTTGTTGTGGCTTCATTTGCTTAGCATCAAGTAGTGATGTATCAATTAGTGTCACTAATATTCGTCACACTGCCTTCCATGCGAGGGACGATCAGACAAATCTCTCGATCTAACCGCTGCTAGCCTCTCCAAATGAACCACCCTTCTATTTCGTGGTTTCCCAATTGTTTGTATGCGGTAGATGACATCACTGATCCTCTTCACAACTCTGTACGGGCCTTCCCAACTGCACCAAAATTTGGATGGAACACCTTTCCGCCGGTGAGGGTTGTATAGCAGTACCAAATCTCCCTCCCGGAAACCTTCCAAATTATTTTTCTTGTCGTACCTGTGTTTCATCTTACTACTCATTACCCTGGGCCATTCCCTCACACTCTGTTGTTTGGTCAATGAACTACTTCGTAGAGCTTGCGCTTGACGGATTGGCTTTGCATCAACAGCATCGTCTTGACGTTTCACAACAGTAGTGCGCGCTGGCTTGAAACCATCCTTGCATTATTTCTGGAAAATTCTTTCAGTCGTTTTAGTGCGTCCATTAGGGTTTGTCAATGCCAGTGTTTTTCTCGCAGGTACCTTCGATTTTGATTTGTTTTGGCCCATTCGTTCCATCAACCCTTGTCCGATCTGCTGCCTTGACTTTTGTGGTTTTTGTCTAATCTCTTTCACCAGCACTCGATTACTGCTGAACCCTTTTTCCAAACTGAAGTTAAGTGGCACATCCTGGTTCTCATAACGCACCACCCTTCTGTGCATACCGATCTTGATGTAATGGTCAACCAGGAAATCCACTCCCATATGACTTCATCAACAATCTCCACCACAACGACTTTGTGTAGAACCATGACCTTCCCAATTAAGAATTCACAGAACACTTCTCCCGGACTTGGTTATATTCGCCAGTGACCGTACGCAACCTTGCTCCAGGTAATGGCTTTACTCTCCTGTTGGCCAAATCAGATCGGATTAAGGAATGAGATGCGCTCTCCTCCAGCTTTACGTTTACGACCAGCCAAGTTGCAACTACCAGAACCGGTTCTGCAAAGACGTGCAATGTTCCCTGGCTTTCCACACTTAAAACTTTTGATTGCACCATTATTCTTCTGTTGCGTTCCTTTTACAGCTTCCAAAATTGTATCTACCCAGTCTTGCTTTTCTACTTCCACATGGCGTGCTTTTAAAACTGGCTTACACAGAAGCGAAGCTGTTTCCTGAATCAGAGCATGTGATACCGTTTCTTTGAATGCAGGTTTTGGGTTTGCGTATGTCGCTCGCTTCGTTTCCACGTCCCGTATGCCATTTTAAAGCTCTGGATTTCTGCCCTTTCGAGGTATTCCACGGTGCGTCCGCATTCGCTAAATGTGCCAGCCTTTCAACATCCGACGCAAACTCTTGCAAATGTTTCACCAGGCCTCTGGAAGCGGTTCAGTAACTCCATTTGGTATATCTGTCTCCTATGCTCAGTTCCATATCGTATCTCTCGGGTTCCACGGTCTTCGTTGTTGGCGACTGGGAGAGGTATCAGTCCATATGATGCTCCTTGAGAACGGTTTCAGTACCTTCGTTATTGGCGAACGGCGTCGTACCGATCCTTAGTATTATTCTGGATTTGCTGGTTTCCCAGCTGTTATTGGACAAGTTGCAAGCAGGTGTTAGCTAACTGAAACCCTTATTGCCATTTGTTTTATGGTTGGATAGCATTGCCGCTGTATTACGTTACGGTGAACTTCACCATCTTCTTGGTTTTTATGCTCAGCGTGCTTTGCACACAGAGTATATTAACTTTGATTGGATAACGGTTGGTTGTACAGGTATAAAGCAATCGAGATAGATATAGACTTCCATATATCAAATCATCAGTACGTAAAAAAATTTGGTTGCGCCATGTCCGTCCGTCCATCCGTACGTCCGTCTGCCCGTCTGTCCGTTAACACGATAACTTTGTAAATATTGATATATCTTCACCAAGTTTGGTGCACGAGATTATCTGGACCCAGAATAGATTGGTTTTGAAATGAGCGAAATTGGATAACCACGCCCACTTTTTATATATATAACATTTTGGAAAACACAAAAAACCTGATTATTTAGTAAATAATACACCTAGAATGTTGAAATTTGACGTATGGACTGATATTGTGACTCTTGATAAAAATTTGAAAAAATTTTTAAATGGGCGTGGCACCGCCCACTTGTTATAAAATAAATCTTATATTATAATATTATTAATCATAAATCAAAAATCGTTAAACCTATCGTAACAAAATTCGGCAGAGAGGTTGCCTTTACTATAAGGAATGCTTTTAAGAAAAATTAACGAAATCGGTTAAGGACCACGCCCACTTTTATATAAAAGATTTTTAAAAGGGACGGGGACGAATAAAATAAGCTATAGCTTTGCAAAAAAGAGTTTTATAACAATGGTATTTCATTTACCAAGTGGATTTATAACAATAAATAGGAAAAACTTCAAATTAAAAAAATGGGCGTGGCACCGCCCCTTTTATGGCTAAGCAATTTTCTATGTTTCGGATGCCATAACTCGAAGAAAAATTAACGGATCGTAATAAAATTGGGTACACAAATTTTCCCTATAACAGAAAATATTTCTAGTAAAAATGGACGACAACTTAGATATAAAACAAGTTTAAAAAGGTCGTAGACTAGAATAATAAGCTATAACTTAGCAAAAAATTGTTCTGAATCAATGATATTTCACTTTTCAAGTTTTATTGTAAGAGGAAATGGGGAGACATTTTTATTTTAAATGGGCGGTGCCACGTGTTATGTATAAAAATAATTTATCTGAAATGAAATGTACAATTAAAGTTCACGCTGGGTATATAATGTTCGGTTACACCTGAACTTAGACACCTTTACTTGTTATAATTACTTTTACATTTAAATGTTTTTGACAACGTACTCTATCGCTATGTAACGGCCGCGATATAGCGGCACCGCATTCGAGGAAACCAAACCTTTAGAGAGAACGTTTACAGCTTGCTGCCACCAGCAGAGAGTTCTTCATGCTCTACTGATTGCCCAGGCACTAGATTTATAAGATGATGCTTCTTATTCTGCCTTCTAGTGTCTAATAATGAGCTGAATAAACGGTGTCATATACTGCGTAGGAAAAGACTTGTAAATCCCCTTTTCAAGGGGATTCCAGCGGAATTTATAGCTTCTCCAGCCAAATTGTCAACCTCACCTACCCATGGCGATTTCTGGAGCCAAAGCCCTAGCTACTCAAACTTCCTCATGGGATGACCTAGAAGGTTGAATGTGATAATATTAAATCGTTATCAAGATGTTCGGGCTTATACCTTAATGGTCCTTGTTACCAGAACGAACGGGATCTATATCCGACAAAGGAGCACCAACATCGATAATACTCTCCAAAAAAACAGACAAGTGAAGGAAGATTTAATATCCCTTGGTGCTCTCAATTCG
This sequence comes from Eurosta solidaginis, assembly GCA_029619165.1. NCBI lineage: Eukaryota > Metazoa > Arthropoda > Insecta > Diptera > Tephritidae > Eurosta > Eurosta solidaginis. Next base: position 8,843 of record JARSSU010045309.1, on the reverse strand, counting down.
CGTCAGTTTTCAAAATGATTTTAATCTTGATGAGATTGAAAGGGTCTGTAGAATTGATCACCCTAGCAAATATATACATTCATATAGTAAAATCTAGCTCATGCGATAAAAGTGTAAAAGTCGAGCGATCTTTAATTCGAAAGTGGGTGCTATTAGTGCGATTAAAAGCAGAAGCCCCAGAAATTATTCTGTGGTCACCAGCTATAACCAACTAAATCCTATTTAGATGTATAATACTTAGGTTATTATTGATATGTGGCAACACGAAACTATAGTCTGCAGCAAGAAGAAGAAATAATACGTGGCAATGTCAAAATGTCAAAAATTTGATACATGCAACTTTTTTGTGATGTTATGACAATATGACGCCTTATGACACTAGGAATGAATTAGTGAAACATTAATGACCTTGCGTTTATAGCCAAATAGAGACGAAATGTATGCTCTTTTATATGCTTTATGGTTTACTACGAGATATCAATTTCCGGACAATCAAAGGTGATTGTATAATTGGGTCTAGCCCATGCTCAGTATATCGGGTTTGTCATCTGTTCATTTGAGCCGAAATATTTATATTCTACCTTCCTTGTTAGAGGTGGTAGAACATATTTTTCATCGTCAGGGATGGGGAGTATCGGGCTCCTCATATCTCACACATATTTTCGTGGATCTTTTGTATTCTGGCATCGTTGTTCATCCAGACGTGATGGCAGCGATATTGTTGTTATATAATAGCGATTCGCACTGCTTAGTCAACAGGTCCATTTAGTGGATTGTCATCAAACGCTTCCTATGCGAGTGCTAGGAATCTGTCGATTTCAGCGGGAACAAATTTCCTACACTCTGCAGAGCATTCACCTGCCAGCCATTGTCATGTCTTTTTTTGTGATATTAGTTTCTTGATATTGATATTGGCGTGCGTGACTTGATAGCTTCTTTATAACTGACACTCAAAATTATGAAGGTAGAAAAAGAAAGAAAATTTCCATGAATTAAGAACAGAGCTTGGCAGATTCTCACTTCAGAAATTGCACGCTGAGAGAAAAATGTGCAAAACAGGCAATGTTCAGTAGGCAATACAGGTGTTTAGCATTACTCATTGGTCTTCTTCGGTTTCTTCAAGGATCTTTTCAGAATGCGCTATTAGAAATTTTCCTTGATTTGGGTCGGAATCTGTTTGACCAATACCAATTTCATAACCCTAAGTAAAACAAGTAAGGAAGTCTAAGTTCGGGAGAAACCGAACATAACATACTCAGCTGTACATTTGAAATGCTGTTGTTGTTTATTTTGTGTGCTTAATAGTGTTACAATGCAGCACAATAATACATACTAGTATCGCCTGTGGTCGAAATTCGACCAACGTGTATTTTTTTTCAACTCAGTCTATGCATCAAGTGTTGGAAATATAGCAAACTGGTCTAACTTACTTAACTTTTTCCTTAAAATTTTGAATTTGATCTAAGACCTTGTACTTTTTGATTGTATTTTCGTAAATTTTCTACAAACTTTTCGCGTGTAATTATAACGTTTTGGTATGGAGTTCCTTAAACAAAAATATAAAAATTATGTAAAATCAAATGAAATTGACATAGAATTATGGTGAAATTACTTGAAATTGAATTGAAAAATAGGTTTTTCCACACCACCCGGAAGTTCCCCGTTGGCGCGCTACCGAAGTTAGTTTTGGGAGCTCGGTTCCCCAGTAGGCCTATATAACCCATATACATATATCGCCCATTTACTTCAATTGTGTCATAATTAAAAAAAAACGAACTTTTAGTTAAAAACGAAGAAATTTTCTAAAGGAATTTAGCCTATTTCACGCCACCCGTTTAATTTTGTATAAATACATATATAATATGTAAGTGTGACACAAAAAAAAATTTCGAGTAGAATAGCGGATACCTTCATAAAAAATAAAATTAAAATATAAAAAAATTATGAAATGAGAAAGAAAGCAGAGTTTACTAAAAAATGTTTAATCAAAGAAAAAAATAAAGTACTTAAATTGCGAAAAAATTAAGTGAAGTGAACAAACAGTTCCATATAAAAACGCAATAAGTACACTTAAACTTTTTCCGGGGTTTAATGTGATCATTGTGGAAATATGAAGATTCTAATGTTCGGATATTTAATGTTGGGATTCCCATTGAGATCTATGTACGTAATTAATTTGTATTAAATTTTAAACACTCCATTTCATGAACATATATGACCATATCTACGATAAAATATCGTCTGTGAACAATACAATATTAAGATATAACAAAGCAGAATAAATTAGAAGAAAAGAAAAACAAACAAAAACATTAAAGTTATTCACGCAAACATATTTACTAAAATAAAATTGTTTTCATAACTTTAAGCGACATAAAAAAATTAGGGTTATGGGATCTAAGCATCCGATTAATGGATATATAATCCAACAAAATTAGCCTAATAATAAATATAGTGGGTAATATACTGACTATGCACGCTATGATGCCGGTTGCCGTTTTGACCTAAAATCAAGACGTTTTTGGGACGTTTTTTTGTTTCGTTTAATATACAATGTGAAATTTTCCGATTCAGTCAAGTTGCAGTTAAATAATAATAATTGGAATAAGAGAATATATAATAAAATAAAATAAAATAAGAAGTAGAATAAATTAGCATAAAAGGCAATATAAAAAATTTAATGTTATATTTTTGTAACTTTTTTTTTCGTTCAGTATAAGACGTACTTTATCTAAAATGAGGATTAAATCTGCAAATGCAAAAACATTTTCGGGCAAATTTGCCATTAATTGTTATAAATAAATTAGTTAGTTTCAACTAAAGTTAACTCATTAGATTTCATGTTTTTTTGAAAACAACTAAAATAAAAACAAAGATATGTTAAATAAAGACTTATGTATTTACGTTTAAGTGAAATTTGCCACAAAAAATGGGCCGGTCAAAATTAATTCTATTTAAGATTTTTCGTACGCTAAAAATAATTTGGAACAATTTTTTAGGATTTTGGTAGAGACTATTATAGGTAAGCGGCAATAATGGGGAACCATATTTGAATGTAGGTGAAACATTTGTGCTTTCGAATTTAGCGAGTATACATAAAATTTGAAATTCACATTAGAAAACTTAGACAATTGTTCCCAAAGACGGCGCGCTTGTGTAAAGGTTTAGGTCTTTGAAATTCGCATTAGAACACTTAGATCCTTGTTCCCAAAGATAGCGCTTGTGCACGAAAATGACTTACGATATTTGTATGAATTGTTCGAATTTACAAAAAACTTTTTCTATTAATTATAAACAAATAGAGTAATATTTGTTACCAAAAATAGGCCTATGCACTGCGGCTGATCAAAACGAATCGATTCATATAACTTTTATATGATTTTACGTATGCTAAGTATGCGAAACAGCCTGTCAATTGGTTGTATGGAAATTTTGTTAGCGTATTAATATATAGATACATATGGTTCTATTCTGAACTAATTGTTCTTCGAGTTATGGCTCCCGAAACATAGAAAATTGCTTAGTCATAAAAGGGGCGGTGCCACGCCCATTTTTTAAAATCTGAAGTTTTTCCTATTTATTGTTATAAATCCACTTGAAAAATGAAACACCATTGATATAAAGCTCTTTTTGCAAATATATAGCTTATTTTATTCGTCCACGACTCTTTTAAAAGAACTTTTATATAAAAGTGGGCGTAGTCCTTAACCGACCAATTTCGTAAAATTTCTTCAAAGCATTCCTTATGGTGAAGGCAACCTCTCTGCCGAATTTTGTTACGATAGGTTTAACAATTTTTGATTTATGATTAATAATATTTGTAATATTGATTTTATCAAAAGTGGGCGTGCCACGCTCATTTTAAAAAATTTCAAATTTCAACATTCTAGGTATATTATTTACAAATAATCAGGTTTTTGTGTTTTCCAAAATGTTATATATATAAAAAGTGGGCGTGGTTATCATCCTATTTCGCTCATTTTCAATACCAATCTATTCTGGGTCCAGATAAGCTCGTGTACCAAATTTGTTGAAGATATCTCAATATTTACTCAAGTTATCGTATTAACGGACAGACGGACGGACATGGCTCAATCAAATTTTTTTCGATACTGATGATATTGATATATGGAAGTCTATATCTATCTCGATTCCTTTATACCTGCGTTATCTAATCAAGTGTACAAGTACAGCTGAAGAAAAATAATGTTTAATAACACTACTCAACAAATTTGATCAACTTTAGTCTCCAAGAATAAAATAGGCCTTTCCTAAAGTGAAATTTTCTCCTGATTCGAATATGTCTTCCATTTTCCTGTGGCAGATCAAATATGAAAATTCCCATTTTTGCAGAACACTACTTCATATAGGTTCGGCAAAAATTTGTATTTTTCATTTTTTCGTTTTAAACTTGTGAGGTGGGTTTTATCGAAGTCTGAGGTAAGCTCAGCCGCTCCAGGGTCAGGCGAAGGTCCCACTAACCCACCAATTAATAACACAAGTAGTTGTGGTTTTGTTCCGAACACGCACACACACACGATCCCAGAGAGAGAGAGAAAGAGATAGAGAGAGAGATATGCCACGGATGATAGCGCAGGAGCGGCGGAAAGATGACAGTAGGGGTCGCGGTTCTCAGGGAACGGTGTTGATAATCCTCAAGTATTTTGCCCCAGAGAAAGCTTACGAATTGTTTCAGGCGTGTGTGCGGTCGTACTCCTATGGCTAACGATAGGCGGCGGCGGGCAGTAAGGGCGCAGTTTGACCTAGGTAAAGTATATCGGTTAGTAATACCCAACGTATAAATATATGTGTATACATGGGTGCTGTGTAGTTTCAGTACTCCTCTCATGGAGCCTCGGACATAGTCCTAGCGACCATGAGCTGTGTAGTGAAGTCAACCGTTGCATTCGCCTCGGCTCCCCAATCAGGAGCCTGGGTAGGGAGATGCTCCTCTGCCACCCTGAGTGAACTGTCTGCGCCTCATGCCATACCCACTTGTTGGTGGTTAGACTCAGTACTCCTCTCAGAGAGCCTCGGACAAGAGTCATAGCGACCATGAGTGGTGTAGTAAAGTCCCCGTAGGATATGGCTCGGCATTTCAACCAGGGAGCGGAGGAGCGAGATAATCCTCGGCCACCCTGGGTGTACTGTCCGCGACAAATGCCACCCGTATTGACATTTAATGGGCCTGGCATGTCCCTCAAGTGTAGCCCAGGACTGGTCCTCCGTGCCCATCCGTCCTTCAAGGTAGAAGGGGAGCGTATCCTCTCCTACCCCGCGGGACGTTGTGCAAAAGGTTGGTTCCCCTAGGTGATCCATGAGCCCGATGGGTACGCTGAGAGTCTTCCCCGTTCACCTTGGGATCCCTTTGATACCTACCATCGTAAGTTGGTCTCAGCCTTACTTACCTAGGTGAAGTATGCAGTAAGTGATGGCGTTTTGCCATTTCATACTTGTCAGCGTATAAAATGTTAAGAATGCACCTCATCAATAACTCCTCGTTATAATAGCGAATGAAAAATGCACGTCAGATAGTCAGTACCACGCGTGCTGAGTACGTTTGGCTGTTCACTGTTGGTACTTGGCATACTATGTGCGCGTGATTGTTCGCTGTACAAGGCGATCGTAGGGTATGTATATTTAAATGGCATATTATGTGCGGATGGTTGTTCGCTGTGCAAGGCGATGGTCGGGTATGTATATATTTAATGTTAGGGTATGTATATATATTTAATGCTAGGGTATGTACATATTTAATATTAGGGCTTGTGAGTAGGTTATTGTGACGTGGAACTTTTGCTATGTTACAAACTATTGAATTATGCATTATACTAATTCCCATAAAAATGTCTTGCCTTCACCTCTCTTAAGTATCTCAGTAGTTTGGCCACTATTCCAAAAAACGTTCAAAAAATGTTGAAAAAAAAGAAATTTTTTACAAAATTTCAGATTTAACCACTTAAAATCGGAAAAATTCTATTGACGAAAAAAAGATAGCCCTCCTATGTTGTACGCAATTTAATTATGAAAATTGTAAGCATACCAGTACAACAATCAGACGTGCCGTTGAGACTATAGCCCCGTTAACTTGCAAGTGTCTATCTTACAATTTTTATAGAGAAATTTTTATTCAAACTACGTTTTTATTTTTTTTATAATGTTTTATTATAGACATATGTTTGAACGTTATACTGTATTCAATTGAGTAATATGAATATAACTCAGCAATTCAGTAAAAAACAGCAACGACAACAACATTAAATACATACATATAGTACTTACTTACTTACCTACTTAATTGGCGCTTAACCGTCTAAACGGTTATGGCCGTCCAACAAGGTGCGCCAGTCGCTCCTTCGCTCTGCCAACCGGCGCCAATTGGTCACACCAAGAGAGTTTAAATCGTTTTCCACCTGGTCCTTCCAACAGAGTGGAGGCCGCCCTCTACCTCTGCTTCCATAGGCGGGTTCCGATAGAAAAACTTTCTTGGCAGGAGCATCATCTTTCATTCGCATAACATAGCCTAGCCATCGCAACCGCTGCGTTCTAATTCGCTGGACTATGTTATGTCTGCGTATAGCTCGTACAGCTCATCATTAAATCTTCTTCGGTACTCGCCATCGCCAACGCGTAAAGGTCCATAAATGTTTCGAAGAACTTTTCTCTCGAACACTCCCAAAGCCGCTTCATCTGCTGTTGTCATGGTCCATGCTTCTGCCCCATATAACAGGACGGGTACGTTAAGTGACTTGTAGAGTATGATTTTCGTTCGCCGAGAGAGGACTTTACTTTTCAATTGCCTACCTAGTCCAAAGTAGCATTTATTGGTAAGATTGATTCTTCGCTGGATTTCAGTGCTGATGTTGCTGCTAGTGTTGATCCTGGTTCCCAAATAAACGAAGTCTTTTACTATTTCGAAATTATGGCTGCCAACAGACGCGTGGTTGCCAAGGCGCATATGCGCTGACTCTTTGCTCGATGACAGCAGGTACTTCGTTTTGTCCCCATTCACCATCAAACCCATCTTTAACGCTTTTTTCCAGTTTGGAGTAAGCAGAGCTAACAGCGCGGGTGTTTAGGCCGATGATATCAATGTCATCAGGAAATGCCAGTCATTGCACGCTTTTATAGTATATTTTTCCAGTGCGGTTAAGTTCTGCAGCTAGTATAATTTCTCCAGCATCAAATTAAGAAATCGCACGATAGGGGGTCACCCTGTCTGAAACCTCGTTTAGTTTCGAACGGCTCGGAGAGGTCCTTCCCAATTCTGACTGAGCTGATGGTGTTGCTCAAAGTCATTTTGGCACAGCCGTATAAGTTTTGCGGGGAAACCAAATTCAGACATAGCGGCATATAGGCAGCTCCTTTTCGTGCTGTCGAAGGCGGCTTTAAAGTCGACGAAGAGGTGATGTGTGTCGATTCTTTTTTCACGGTTTTTTTCCAAGATTTGGCGCATTGTGAAAATCTGGTCGATGGTAGATTTACCAAGTCTGAAGCCGCACTGATAAGGTCCAATCAGCCGGTTCACGGTGGGCTTCAATCTTTCGCACAATACACCTGAAAGGACCTTATATGCGATATTGAGAAGGCTGATTCCACGATAGTTGGTGCATTTTGCAGTATCCCCCTTCTTGTGGACTGGGCAAAGAACACTTAGATTCCAACCGTCGGGCATGCTTTCGTCCGTCCATATTTTGCTAAGAAGCTGCTGCATGCGCCTTACCAACTCCTCGCCGCCGAACTTGAATAGCTACGCAGGCAATCCATCAGCGCCCACGGCCTTGTTGTTTTTCAATCTGGTTATTGCTATTCTAACTTCGTCATAATCGGGCGGGGGGAGATATATTCCATCATCATCGATTGCGGGATCGGGTTCTTCATCTCTGCGCGCTGAATTGCTGCAGAGAAGTGTTCCCTCCATAATCTAAGCACTCTCTGGACATCAGTTACAAGGTCGCCGTTTTCGTTCCTACAGGAGTTTGCCCCGGTCTTAAAACCTACCGTCTGTCGCCGTATTTTTTGGTAAAATTTTCGGGCGTTATTCCTGGTGGCTAGCAGCTCAAGCTCCTCGCACTCACGCCTTTCTGCTTCTGCTTTTTTCTTCCTGACAAGGCGTCTCGCTTCCTTTTTCAACTCACGATAGCGTTCACACACTTCTCTTGACGCGCTCGCTTTAAACGTAGCCCTGTAAGCAGCGTCTTTTCTTTCAGTTGAAATGCGACATTCTTCATCGTACCAGTTGTTCTTTCGTGGTTGCCGGTAACCAATTTTTTCCTCGGCGGTAGTACGAAGTGCTTTGGAGATATGCCCCCACTGCTCCTGTATTCCTTCAGGATGAGTTGTGCTCTCAGAGAGCAGGTGTGAGAGTCGAGTTGTGAAATCATTGGCAGTCTGTTCTGATTGAAGCTTTTCGACATATCTACATCTAAAAAACTCAAATTGAGCGATTTACCGTGGTGGTCAATAGAGGGACGTGGGTACTTTTAACTACCCGTTTATAATTTTCTGGGTTTGTCTCCCGTATTATTGTCCAGCAATAATCTCCAATAATTTCTTCATTCCAAAAACTTTGGTAACGCTTTTCAAAAATCATGAGGTCTTGGTGAAACTTTTCACCCTGTTCATCACTTTCAGCACCTAGGTTTGCGGGAAAATTATCCAAATGTGAATGCAAAAAATGTATTTTGAGGGACATGTTGCATTTCATAGCACTGTAGTTTTTCAACAAGGCTTTGACCATCTATCTATAGTTGGGATCATTCTTGTTGCCAAGAAATCCACTAACGATTTGCTTAAGCTGTCCCAACCCGCTGCTTCTACTGATGATAAATGATTCGCAAAAT
>JARSSU010045306.1:0-19097 GCA_029619165.1 Eurosta solidaginis | reverse complement strand
CAAACATCTTAACATCCAAACTTTCCCATTTATAATATATATTAGATTAGACTAGCCTTTACCCGCGGCCCCCGTCCGCAAGGAGAAAATAAAATATATGGTTTATTTACGTTATCATGCTTATCAAGTTAGAAAAATGACTAAATGAGCTGAAAACCTGAAAGGCACGCTTACGTGAATAGTGCAATACAGTTTCCTCGAATTAAAAAAATACATTTTGTTTTTAAGTTAAATTTTTAAGTTATATTTGTTCCCAAACTAATTATGTGATCTGTTGTATACTGCTATAAAACCAGATTAAATACGGAAAAGCACACATACCCAACTTATTAAGTTATATTTGTTCGCAAACTAACTATGTGATCTATTGTATACTGCCATAAAACCAGCTTAAATACGGAAAAGCACACATACCCCACTTATTAAGTTATATTTTTTCCAAACTAATTATGTGATCTATTGTATACTGCCATAAAACCATTCAGAAATGATGGCGGAAGATACCCCAAATGATCCCGAAATTACCCCGACGGGATCCCGGACGTATCCCTAGAACCATCTAGAATTGATGCCGGAAGGTATCCAATATGACCCCGAAATGACCCCGATGGGATCCCGGACGGATCCCGAAAACCATCCAGAAATGATATCGGAAGGGACCCCAAATGATCCCGAAAAAGGCTCGAAATGACCCCGACGGGATGCCGGACGCATCCCGAAGACCATCTAGAAACGATGGCGGAAGGTACCGCAAATGATCCCGAAATGACCCCGACGGGAACCCGGACGGATCCCTAAAACCATCTAGAAATGATGCCGGAAGGTACCCCAAATGATCCCGAGATACCCCGACGGGATCCCGGACGGAACCCGAAAACCTTCAGAAATGATGCCGGAAGGGACCCCAAATGATACCGAAAAAGTCTCGAAATGACCCAAAATCATCCCGAAAGAGTCCCGAAACTACCCTAACAGGTTCCCTAAACCATGCAGAAATGTTGCCGGAAGGATCCCCAAATGATACCGAAATAGTCCCGAAAAAGTCCCGATATGACCCCGACGGGATCCCGGGACGGATCTCGAAACCCATCCAGAAATGATGCCGAAGGGTCTCCAAATGATACCGATATAGTCCCGAAGTGGCCCTGATGGGATCCCGAAAACCATCCAGAAATGATTCCGGAAGGGTCCCCAAAGGATCCCGTATTAGTCGAAAAAAAGTCGTGAAATGACCCGGGCGGGATCCCGGACGGGATCCCGAAAGCCATCTAGAATAGATGCCGGAAAATACCCCAAATTATCCCGAAATAGTCCCGAAAAAGTCCCGAAATGATGCCAGTATATACACCAAATGATCCCGAATTAGTCCAGAAATTACCCCGTCGGGATCCCGGATGGATCTCGAAAACTATCCAGAAATGATGCCGGAAAGGCCCTCAATTGATCCCCTAATAGTCCCGAAATGGCCCTGAGGGGATCCCGAAAAACATCCAGAAATGAAGCCGAAAGGGTCCCAAATGATCCCGTATTAGTCGCGGAGAAATTCCGAAATGACCCCAACGGGATCCCGGACGGATCCCGAAAATCATCTAGAAATGATCGCCCCTCCCAAAATAGTCCCGAATTGACCCCGACGGGATCACGGACGGATACCGAAAACCATCTAGAAATTATGCCGTAAGGTACTCCAAATGATCCCGAAATAGTCCCGAAATGACCCTGACCGGATCCCGAAAATCATCCAGAAATGATGCGGAAAGGGTCCCCATATGATCCCGTGTTAGTCGAGAAAAATTCCCGAAATGACCCCGACGGGATCCCGGACGGATTCCGAAAACCATCTAGAAATGATGGCGGAAGGTATCTCAAATGATCCCGTATTAGTCGAGAAAAAGTCCCAAAACGACCCCGACGGGATCCCGGACGGAGCCCGAAAACCATCTGGAAATGATGCCGGAAGGTACCTCAAATGATCCCGTATTAGTCCGGAAAAAGTCCCGAAATGACCCTGACGGGATCCCGGACGGATCCCGAAAACCATCCAAAAATGATGCCGAAAGGGTCCCCAAATGATCCCGAAATAGTCCCGAAATGACCTTGACGGGATCCCGGACGGAGGGATCGAAAACCATCCAGAAATGATGCCGGAAGGGACCCAAAATGATCCCGAATAAGTCCCGTAATAATCCCGGAAACCATCAAGGATTTATCTCTCAAAGGTACGCAAATGATCCTGAAAATAGTCCCGAAATTATCCCGGAATAGTCCCGAAAATGTCCCAAAATAACCTCCACGGGATCCCGGAGGGATCCCGAAAACTATACAGAAATGATCCCGGAAGGGTCCCAATTAGATTGGGCGAGATTAAGCGAAGGCGAGAGGTGCACATGATCGACCAAGCGGGAAAGGCGTGGGTTCAACCGCGGGGCAGTAAAGTGTCGAAGATTATGTGTAGGTCTTACAACCTTAGACTAACACAGTTGCTCCTATCATTAAAAAGAGAGGACTGTAGACTCATGACGGGTATTCTGACTGGACACTGCCTTCTGGCGTCACATGCCTTTAAATTAGGCTTGGTCAGTGATAGCAGATGTAGGAAGTGCGGGTTGGAGGAGGAAACGATCGAGCACGTTCTGTGCTCGTGCCCTGCACTCGCCAGGCTAAGACTCCAGCTATTAGGAGTGATACAGCTGTCAGATCTATAAGCAGCAAGTGGCTTAAGTCCTAGGAAGCTTCTAGTATTTGGCAAGAGGACGGAGTTATTTTATAACATAGGCCCTTGTTTTTGATAGGGTTTTTCAGTTTGGTTGTTAAAACAAACTTCTGGTAACACTACGGACTCAATCAGTCTATGTGAGGTCCTCATGGACCGGCCAGTTCAACCTACCTACCCTGGCGTTCCTAGATGTCCACTGAATAGTATACATACCCCAAAACACATCTGCAACGTCAAAGGAGCTATCCGCGCACATCTAAATTGTATAAAAATTGTGTGCAGTTCGATGAATTTTTTGATTAAAAAGCAATGTATCCTTCTAACCTAAATACTTGTTCACTTGTTAAGCCTTCATCAAATCTAGTTACATTTGCTTTTAGGACAGGTAAATGTGTTTTTAATTCATATGTTAGATTTTTTATACCGCATGTTTTAACTGAGTTATTCTACTTGTAATACTACTACTTTTCAATATTAAATTATTTAAAAACCTTCCAAACAAAAAGATATATCTTTTTTTCGTGGCACATCATGTCAGTAATTTTTTGGCGATACATAAGCTTGTGTATGTTTCAAAGTTTAATAACAAAAACGGCTGCGCATACCCGCGATTTTTTGAGTGGTGATCAATTTTGTAAGATACTGATACCCTTATTGGCAAAAGGTGGCAACCTTGTGAAAACATCCTCAGTGGCAACACCTAGGTGAAAAGTCTTAAAATGTAATGTCGATGTACCAAATTTGATTCAAATCGGTTAAGCCGTTTCCGAGATGGTAGTGGATATATAGATAAATATAAAAAACAAGGTGAGGTATCAACCCTAAGTGGCAACCCTTCTAAAAATTCACATATTGACATACCTCAGGTAATGCCAAAAAATGGCCCCGCGTTCATCCGAAACCGGGGGCCCGATCCATAGTAAATCTGCGCCGAACACCGTGAGTTTACTGTCAAATATTTCCTTTCATAACAATGAAGTGAGACAATCACATTTTGAACAGAAATAACTGCTGTTTTAATTTTGGCCAGCTAGATTGATCAAATACCCCACCGTGCATCGCTCAGTTGATCATCGATGAATACGGTCGAAATTTCTTTTGCGGAAGTTATGTAAGTTTAAGCGCTCACATTATATTAATTTTACTGAAGGTTCATAATCTAATATGCATAGAAATTTACATGCAATAATCACGCGCATTATTTATCCCTTATTCATGTAGAAAAAACCGTTCTAAGCCAAACATAACCAAATCATCACGAGATTAATCTGGTGTTCTTCGTTTCCTTTAGTTTATTAGGAAATGATTTGATTTTGTTTTAATTCTTTAACCGAAAAAATCTAATAAAAACTGATTTAAGCTAATATATATGTACATAAAACAAAATATACAATACATCAATACATACATATAAGCACTAACCCTGCAGAAAAAATTATAAATTGCTAAAAAATCTAACTAATAGTTGAATATTTTACTGGATTCCGGAAACTACCTCATTTCAAATTAGCTTTAAATCAGTTGTAAAATCAAGCGGATTGCCCCAGACCCAAAAAAGAAAAAAAAGAAAAAAATCAAACCAAAACAATTACAAGTCAGAAAATAATTTGTAAAAAAAAGAGGTAAAATAAAAAAGAAATTTGGAATTTCTTCCCTCATTTTATATAATTTCGTAGAATTTGAAAGTTTCTAAGAAGAACTTGCGAAACAATGCCGTGTTTGTTTTTTTACATGTATATACATCTACATTTGCGGTTAAAAAAAACGCTTATCATCACTTGTTTAGGGGACACATCTAGAGACAGTGGTTAAATAACTAGCTAAAAAACGGGTTGTACTGAATAGCGGAGACAAGCACCTCTGTTGGACATAGTGATTAACCTATAGCTGAATCGGTTGCGGTAAATAGTGGACACATAGCATTTGTAGAGGTAAAACATATAGGTAGTGTAGAGGTAAAACATAGACACACATTTCAGTTGCATCTGAGTATAATGCGTATTGAAATTTAGGAGTACTAATTTTCTGCGCAGCAATTTCGGATGTGTAGATAAAGTTATGCACTTGGCAGTCTATATAAACTTTAAGTGCAACGTATATAGATGTAAAAAAACTCAGCTAATATGCAAATAAATGTAATGTAACCAAGTGCCATTGGCCACCGTGGTGTGATGGTAGCCTGCTCCGCCTACCACACCGTATCCCCTGGGTTCACACCCCGGGCAAGCAACATCAAAATTTTAGAAATAAGGTTTTTCAATTAGAAGAAAATTTGTCTAAGCGGGGTCGCCCCTCGGCAGTGTTTGGCAAGCGCTCCGGGTGTATTTCTGCCATGAAAAGCTATCAGTTAAAACTCATCTGCCTTGCAGATGCCGTTCGGAGTCGGCATATCCCGTCGGCAGTCCCGTCCGGCCAATTTGTAGGGAAAATCAAGAGGAGTACGACGCAAATTGGAAGAGAAGCTCGGCCTTAGATCTCTTCGGTGGTTATCGCGCCTTACATTTATTTATTTTTTAACCAATGCCCAGCCCCCAATTTGCAACATTCACTAACGCACTAACGCCAAAACTCCTTCACCAAAAATATGTAAAAAAGTAACAAGCGCGCTGAAAAGTATTCAACATTTAATACCAAACGGTCTCAAGGAATAACAGTCTAACTCCTATAGTTTTAAATAGGTTTTAGGCGGTTATTCCTTCTAACCATATGGCTCCAAATATTGCATACTTCTCTGCGCACTTGTTACTGGTTTAGATTTTTGCCGAAGGATTTAGCATTTGCGATTGTTGGAACTCGTAGCTAGCTTCCTTTCCTACAGGGAACATTAAGCATATAAAAAGAAACTAAAAGAAATATGAGTAATCAATATATTTAATCTTTGTTTTGATTGTTGTACCTATATAGAATTTTTTTGTGATTCACTATTTGTGATCTCCTTTCATATCGGCGGAAAAAATCGGTTAATACAAATTTAAGGTTGTTGTTGCTTTATTATTCCTCAATATATGTGTGACTAGATGCATTGAAGGTAAAAGTGTTTTTTAAAAGGCAAAATCATTGCAAAACGGAACTTGAAGCGGTAGATTTAGTAAAATCTTGTTCGAATAGGTTTTATGCACTTATAATATTAAGGACTGTCCCAAAAAGAAAGTGCACGCTATTATTTACTTAATCTCGAAGTGTTTATGTGTCGATTTATTTTAGGCTGCTAGAGAGTGTTGTCTATTCTGGTTTTATCATTAGGTTGATCCCTGATAATAATTTGTCATGAATTTCAATGTAACGCAATTTAAAGAAGCATCAATTTTGATCAATTACCTTATTTAGTACAAACAAATATATGTATTTAAAATCCGTTAAAATTATATATGTGTGTATCGACAGGCTTTATCAAGGAGCAGTGCTGGTCATTAAATAAATTTTGAATAAAGTTAATTGTAGCGCCAAAATATTTATTAAAAATGACACCACTACTAATGCCAATGGTGTTTCTAAAGTCGTGTATTGATTCCAAAATTTAGAATCCGGAACACAAATTTTTATACTTGTCCAAAATGAATGCACAGCAACTGCTCCTTCGGTAAAGTAAATTAAGGCTCGGTTTTTCAGTTCATCGCAGTTTGTCAGTTAAACTACGCTTAAGCTTATTCTGCAGTTTTTCTACTTTAACTGAAGTTTAAGCTGAGCTTAAGCGGCCGATCTGACAATGTTAAACTCTAGTTAACCTATCAGTTATTTGCGTTTGTTGGCAATGACATCGAATATACCCAACACGCATTTAGGCTTAAGTACCACTACATCTCATGTTGATAACAAGGCAAAAGTTGTTTCGAAACAGGACTCAACTTGAGAATCATAACGTTCTGAACAAAAAGGAAATTTTTTTTAGAGCAAAAAATGCTATTATTTAAGTTAAAAATGTGTGGTTCTCTCACTGGACTAAAATGTAAGATTACAATGCTACAGTATTTTCAAAAAAATAAAATATGCTTAACTTATTTTTAATTAATAGCGCTTTTTTGATGCTATCATCCAGGTGTTTATTTCTCACAATAAATAGATGTTGGCTTTGGTGGTACCACCTTGGGGAAGATTATTTTTCAACCCACCTCAACTCGATATCCAAAGTAGGATATAAACTGGGAAATGTATTGGATATGCATTTGAAAGCTGTGCATTTCACAAAATTTCTAAAAGGTCGGAAAATAATTTGAGTATGACGTTGGAGGATAACTCGAGAATTATATATTTTACAAAATTTCTCAAAGGTTGGATAGTGATTGGAGAATGAAGTTGGATAACAATTTGATAACTATCTGATTTAAGAATAATTACAGCATGATGTTGAATATCAGCTCTGGAACTAGATATATATTTCTCTAAGGCTGGAGACATTTTTTTTCCATGTTTGTTGGGTAAACAAAATCCAACTGTTGCCGTATCTCATTATCTAGATAACACAGTGTTGCCGTACAAAAAGTCTACCCCCACACGCGGCTTTAAACTGTGACTGAAAAAATGCTCAGCAGTTTAACTGGAGTTTAAATTTGACTAGAGTTTAAGCAAACTTAGTTTAAACTTAGCTTAACCAACTACTAACCGGGCCTAAGTAAATGAACCGGCGGAAACTGTTTTGTAAACGGTTTTATTTAGCTGGCTGGCACGAATTTTGTAATTGAAATTTAAGTTACTTCCCGATAAGCTACAAACTTGAAACTTGAAATATAGTTCAGAACCCGATGACAATTCAATAATATGAAAAAAATCGCCGCTAGGTGGCGCAAGGATTGAGATATTCAAAAAAATCGTATTTGTGGTCCGATTTGGCTCATATTGGGAACACATAATACATACAAGAATAGAAAACGACCTATGAAACAAATCGCCGCTAGGTGGCGCAAGGATCGAGATTATCAAAAAAATCGTATTTGTGGTCCGATTTGGTCCATATTTGGAACACATAATACATACATGAATAGAAAGCGACCTATGATGTCCGATTTGGCTCATATTTGGAACAAATATTACATACAGTCCTGCAGAAGTGACATCAAAATATTTTGGAGTTGGAGGAGGGACAAGCATACGTTACGCAGAGTCGAGTAAAGTCTTTAGAAGGTTTATGTATTGAGGACTTAGATTGTAACAAATTGTCAGGAAAGAAAGAGTCCTTGTAATAATGAGTCACTAAATGAACTAAATAGAATGAGGCAATTAAATAAAGATTAAAAACTTGCATAATAAAAAAAAATGTTTAAGTGAAACGCTTTTATTGAAAACAATACTTACATGAAATAATAATAATACGAAAAGCTTGAAAATAATTAGGTAGGTCCTAGGTACTAGTCACCACACTACTGGTCTATCTAGGGCGTTGATCAGGCAATTAAATACCTAGGACCTACCTAATTATTTTCCAGATTTTAGTATTATTATTACTTCATGTAAGTATTGTTTTCAATAAAACCGTTTAACTTAAAAATTTTTTTTAAAATTTTTTTATTTCATATGAAGTTTGCCACTTTAAAATCGATTGTCTCAGTTTTCATTGTTTAATATGGTTTTTAATCGGTTTGGAGGTAAACACGATCTCCCCAAAATATTTTTGGAAACAAATTTTTTTATATTAGTTATTAACAGTTAGGGTTTTTTTTATGTATATTTTAAGCTACGCAGATCTATTGTGTTGGGTGCAAATAAAAATAAGAATAAAGATTATTCCACCTTTCAGCTCGACGTTTCGCCAAATTTCCTTGGCATCTTCAGGAGCGTGACACTGTATTTATTTAATAAAACAACAAAGAACACAATCAGATACATATAGATTTGAAATTTAAAATATTGAAAATAAATATTGATTGCACAAAATTTTTCTTACTTACAATGATTAACGAAAAACACAATTTTTACTAAAACATTTAAACATTTAAAACATTTAATATTAAAAAATTACGGAAAGTTAATAAAGTACAAAAAATCGATACCACCTACATGCGGTAAACTTGTCATACTAAAAATTAAATTACAAACATAATAGGTACGCGGCGGCGATATTGTCTGTATCTTCTTTTTTGTTTATTGTGTTTCCTCTTTTCTGCAAAATTCTTAGGCTTTCTAAGGTGTAACGCGCTTTTTCTCTCCTTTCGGTGTCTATTATTTTTATGTTTTCAAATCAGCTGTGTGTTTGTTTTCTATTGCATGCTGTGCCAAAGCTGTGCTTTGTTTTTGTTTACGTATATCTGCTTCGTGCTCAGCTACCCGCGTGCCGAGCGCCCGCTTTGTGGTCCCAATGTAGACCTTATTGCAGCTATCTTCTTTATTCCCTTTACAATGAATTTCGTAAACTACATTGCTACGTTGTTGGAGATCTATGGGTGTTTTGTTTTGTAAAGCACGTTGCCAAAGTGCAGTTTGACCTGTATGCTAGTGTAGTGTTTGTTTGATGTTTTTGTCAAGTCATGTGTGAAATTTTCTGTGAGCCTAGGAATGTAAGTGACACTGAAGTATGCGCTTTGTCTGGTTATTTGTATCTGAAGACTGTGTTTTTTGGGTTATATTTTCTATTTCCATTTGTTTCTGATTTATTAAATTTGATATGATATGGTCTGGATAATTATTCTTTTTAAGCGTCAATTTAATTTCCTAATATTTGCGTCATGAAAACTTTGATGGCTGATAGATAATATTTTGTCTATAAAGTTACTTCGCCGTATTTATTTTGTATTTGAAAAGGCTGGGAGGATATAAAGTTTATGAGGCGCCCAGAAAGAGGTTGGTTCGAATACCAATCCAATATTAGTTTGTTATTGAGCTGTGTATCCGTGTGTCTAGACTAGGGGATGTTGTTGTTTTCTACTTTTCGATCGTAAACTTTAGTCGATTTATGATATCTATTTAACACATCTAATATAGTATTTGTGTCTTTTCTTGGATGATGGCGAAAATATCATCTACATATTTGACTAGGAACTTTATTTGTATGTTGTGTTGTTTCTGTAATTCAATAATAAGTTGTGAAAGGCGCGTCATCCATTATATATAGTGGCAAGGTTGGGGAAAGGGGGTTGGTCCATAGGCATTCCATATGTTTGTGTATATATGTTGTTGTTGTGCACGAAATAATTGTTGTCTTTTAGGTTAGGCTTTTGTTCATGTTGTTATCATGTTATTTTAAAAAAGAATAATTCGTGAACGGTTTTTCGAAAACTAACGTTTTCTACATCAAAATTTTCGTCAATTAATATAACTTTGCCATAAAAATTGATTTTATAACAAATCACTTTATTTGCCAAAAAAATCCTGTTTGTTTTAAATAAATAAAAATTAATAAAACTTCTCCGCCTGCGAAAAAATTTAAACACATTTCATTCAATTCTAGAATCCCTTATAAAATTTTGGTGAAAAAAAGTCATTATTTTGCATTAGGTTAAAAGTTATACATGTTTTTGTGACCGCGCTCCTACTTCCAGCGCTAGATGAGCAAGTTTTGATGCTGGCGCGCGCTGAGTCATCGGGAGACTGCAATTTTGTGGATGATTTATACTGTTCAAAAACTCTAACTATTAATAACTAATGTCAAGAAAAATTTGTTTGCAAAAATATTTTGGGGGATATCGTCTTACCTCCAAACCGATTAAAAACCGTATGAATCAATGAAAAGTGAGACAATCGATTTAAAGTGGCCCACTTGAAAAATTTCTACCCATATACTTTACTGAATTTTTTTTATAGTGATAAATACTGGGTCCAAAATCGCAATAGTTGGCGTGAAATTGTTTTTCTATACGTGATGGTATAACAAGTTTTTAATGAGTAGGATACGAGTAGGTATCGAGTACTTTTGCTCAATACTTTTTTGGTATCGAATACTCTCTTCGATCCATTTAAATGAGTACAGAAATTAAGTACAACTGACTACTTGTCCGGGGTGAGATCTGCACAGGAACTCCTTGTCTGCTATCACTGAACAGATAGCACTGCAGAAACACATATGATCAGGATACATGACAACACAACCTACACTTCTTATCTTAGGGAGGATGGAAACGGTAGGAATTTCTATGCATCTGGAAAGCCTTTATTTGAATCAGGTATGATCAGGTATTCGAATATGCATATGCATTTAGAGACGAGCACTGAAGCTGTTTAGTTCCCAAAAAATTAGCTTTCATTTATTCGTAAAATGGGGTGTAACCAAAATATATAAAATGAAACAGAAAACAATTTTTCAAAGCCCACTTACGCTATTCGAGCAACCAATATTTAATACTCAAGTACCCGTTATGACATTTGCCAGTAAATCCACTTTAGTATGTCATCACTAGTTGAAGACATGTTTTTCAAATGTTGTTCACATTTTCCTACAGGGTATGTGCTTTCATATGGTAACAAAGTTTAGGGATATAACAGCGCTTAGACTTCGATTACAATGCGTCGGAACTTCCGCTTGTTTTAGATTCCGATTTCGGTTCGTACTTGGAATGAATAAAGCAAGTCAATCTGTAGAAAGGTTTAATGGAATCACTTTTTCTATATACATACATAAGTATACCAAGTAAAACCTATAAGATTTTAAGCTAGTTTTTTAATACATTTTTCCACTGAATGAAAAAGTACCGATTTGTACACAAAAGTGCACAAAATATATTTATATTTCATTTGTAAAATTTTATGTCATCTCCTTTCCTTTACCTAGCTTGTATGTTTATCTTGAACCCTGCTTACATTTCCGATTCTGTTCCTGATAGTGCATATTTGTCAGTTTTGACTTTGATTCCGGTTCCATTAAACGCGCTGCCGTCACATCCCTAACGCAACTGTTGAACAGACAAATTCTTTCGTATTTGTTTTCTATTTTCCCAGCTTAAAGCCGGCAACGAGTTTTCATTCAGTCATGCTCTTCAAGAGAGTTATCTCAGAACAAAAAAAAAGTCCAACTTGTTAGAGTTCGTTATGATTTGATGACTTTATGACTGCACACTCTCTGGGTCTCTCCATGATGCCCATCACCATACAAACCCATTGGTATTCCCTACAAACTCTACCCACAGCTTAACGCGTTTGATTGTTGGGATCGGTGATCTTTACACACAAACTCTTGCATTTGCTTAGAGATCGTACATACAAGCGTACATAAATATGTATTTTGTGGACTGTGTATGCCCATCTCCTTAGTACTTACTTGTATGATAATTGATACTGTTTTACTTTGTGAGATTATGGTGAATAAATTATTGTTGTTATAAATGTGGTGTATTTGTGTTAGTTCACAACAGCAACAAGAAATCAATACGGAAAATAAATACAAAATTTAAATTAAAATTTGAATTTTAAAACCATTACCAGTTCAGATTCGCTTGAGGCGTGCGCGTGTACGGACGTTGATTAATTCGTGTTTAAGTCGAGTTTATATTAATTAACACTTAATATTGTGAATAAATACTAAAGTGAAAGAGGTTGGTTAATATACTCAGTGGATTAAATATTTTTTAATGTATATTATAGATAAAATTATAATTGCGGGTTCCAATGGACATTGATCCAGATCTCGATAAAATTTTGACATGCAAATAGAAAAACAAATTTATACACAGGGATCACATTGGTTTTGCATTTGCATGTATAAATTGTTATCGGCATCCGGATCACTGATCAATGGAATATACTGATGTTCAGTTCGGGGTTTTTATACACGCTGTACTTGTAAGAGGGTATTATATAACTTTGATTGGATAACGGTGGTTGTACAGGTACAAAGGAATCGAGATAGATATAGACTTCCATATATCAAAATCGAAAAAAATTTGATTGAGCCATGTCCGTCCGTCTGTCCGTTAACACGATAACTTGAGTAAATATTTAGATATCTTCACCTAATTGGTACACTAGCTTATCTGGACCCAGAATAGATTGGTATTGAAAACAAGCGAAATCGGATGATAACCACGCCCACTTTTTATATAGATAACATTTTGGAAAACACCAAAAAGCTGATTATTTAGTAAATAGTACACTTGAATGTTGAAGTTCACGTGGACTGATATTGAGACTCTTGATAAAAATTTCAAAACATTTTTTAAAATGGGCGTGCATCCATCCGCCCCACTTGTGATAAAATCAATTTTACAAATATTATTAATCATAAATCAAAAATCGTTAAACCTATCGTAACAAATTCGGCAGAGAAGTTGGTTGCCTTTACTATAAGGAATGCTTTGAGAAAAATTAAGGAAATCGGTTAAGGAACACACCCACTTTATATAAAAGTATTTTTAAAAGGGTCGTAGACGAAATAATAAGTTATATCTTAGCGAAAAAGAGCTTTGTATCAATAGAATTTTACTTTCTAAATTAAATGATAACAATAAATTGGAAAACACCAAAATTTTGGAAAATGGGTGGTGGCACCGCCCCTTTTTTGTCTAACAATTTTGAATGTTTCGGGAGGCCATAACTCGAAAAATTTACATATCGTAACAAAATTGGGTACACATATTTTCCTTATAGCAGGTCATATTTCTAGTAAAAATGGATAAGATTGGTGAAAGACCAGGCCACACTTTTATATAAATGAAGAGTCGTAGGCAAAAGTAATAGTTAAATCTTAACGAAAAATAGTTTTGTACAAATCGTATTTTATTGTTCTGTTATATCTTTATTTAAATTAAACAGTAGGGAAATCCCATATATGAAGGAAATATGGGGATTACAATACTCAGCAAATTTTGATCAACTTTAGAATAAAAATAAATAGGCCTCTAAAGTGAAATTTTCCCCTGATTCCGAATATGACTCCATTTGCTGTGGCTGTTCTAGTTATGAAAATATGAAATTCCATTTTGGAGAACACTACTAAGTAGGGCAAAAATTGTAGTTTTCATTTTTTTGCTTAAACTGTTGAATTATACATTATACTAATTCCCATAAACATTTCTTGCCTTCACCTCCTTTCAGTATCTCAGATAGTTTGGCCACTATGCTAAAAAAACTTTGAAAAAGTTTTGAGAAAAAAGAAATTTTTATAAAATTTCAGATTTAACCACTTTAAAATCGGAAAAATTCTATTGAAGAAGTGGGAGATTATTGCTGGACAATAATACGGGAGACAAACCCCAGAAAATTATAACGGGTAGTTAAAAATACGCACGTCCCTCATTATGACCACCACGGTAAAACGCCTCAACTTGACTTTTTTTAGATGTAGATATGTATGTATTTAATGTTTTGTCGTTGTTTTACTGAATTGCTGATTATACTCATATTACTCAATTGAATTACAGTTTAACGTGCAACATATGTCTATAATAAACTTTATAAAAAATAAAATCGTAGTTTGAGTAAAAATTGTCTTATAAAAAATTTTAGGACAGACGCTTGCAAGTTAACGGGGCTATAGTCTCAACGGCACGTCCGATTGTTGTACTGGTATGGCTTAAAATTTTCGTAGTTAGAATTACCTACAACTTACTTTTTCGTCCATAGAATTTTTCGATATTAAAGTGGTTAATTCTGAAATTTTGTAAAAATTTCTTTTTTTTCTCAAATTATTTCAACATTGTTTGGCATAGAGGCCAAACTACTGAAGATACTGAAGAGGATGAAGCAAGAAATGTCTAATGGGAATTAGTATAATGTATAATTCCACAGTTTGAAACGAAAAATGAAAACTACAAATTTTTGCCCTACCTATATGAAGTAGTGTGCTCTGCAAAAGGGAATTTCATATTTTCGCCGATATCTCGGAAACTGGATCTGCCACATGAAAATGGAAGTCATCTTCGAATCAGGAGAAAATTTAGCTTTAGGAAAAGCCTATTTATTTTGGAGATTTTTGTTGTCGAGTAGTGTTATCTGAAGGAAAACTGTATTATTACCGGCAGTCAGGTCATTGGTGTAGCCTCTGTATCCTTTTGCTTCTTTGAAACGAAAACTAGTTCGGATAGAACCATATGTCATTTGTATATTGCGACCAGCCTTGTACACTCAGAAAAATATTTCTCCGATTGAAGAAAAATGGAATGAAATGGCACTTAGAAATTTTTTCTCATTCGCATGGACATATTTCTTCAAAATGAGGAGAAAATCTTCAATTGAGGATTTTCTTCATTTTGAAGAAATTTTTGCCATGCGAAGAGGAAAAATTCTTAAGTGCCATTTCATTCAAGTTTTTCTGAGTGTAACACTATTAAACACACAAAACAAACAACAACAGCATTTCAAGTGCTACAACCGATATGTAATGTTCGGTTTCATCTGAAATTAGACTTCCTTACTTGTTTACTACTAAATTCCATCCTTCAGTTTTGCTATTTTCGCAACTTCGCTTGCTGAACTTGACATTAAATGCCGCTTAGTTGTGGTTTAGTTTTACAACAAATGTTGTACATATCATAACAGTGTATGCTAACAGACAGACATATCCAAGTCGATAGCTATAGTCGAGTATACAAAACGCTTTACTTCGAACATCGAATACACCATTAAACAATTTAAAGTTCGGGGACAAAGATCAACAATTCTTCCTTCAAAGATTTAGGCATATACTGGCCTACACTTTCGGATGTGTTGTTCCCCTTAAGGAATGCAAAATAAAACTATTACTTTCACAGCGTGTTTTAGTTTGCTAAGATAACTGCATGAGAAATATTGCAATGATTTGAATTTATGTAACTTCCTGCGTCGTCGAACGACCTTAACACGATGCACCAATCCAAACGGTCAAAGCAACGCATAGTTGACTAGCGCCCACACTTACTTACCTTGTCCCAATGATTATCTAATTGGAGTCCTATCTAAAAGCTCTTCAATGTATGGTTATTCCACCTGGCTAGCAATGCAACTCCAAATCTGTGTTAAACTACCGTTCGCCATATCAACCACAGCCATGATGCCTCACGTAAGGGCCTTATTCAAATGAGTAGAAACGGAGCAAGCACCGAAATATGTCGAAAATTTGAATTTTGTTAACATTTTTCATTTAAGCAGGTACATGCACGCGGCTTTCGAAATGAACCAATTTTGCGCCGGAAACATTTCTTTGAGAAATAACCTTACGACTAATCGAACCAAACGTTCACATATATTTCAACCGATCCGAATGGTTCGCTAACTATACAATATTTCGATAT
Source organism: Eurosta solidaginis (assembly GCA_029619165.1). Taxonomy (NCBI): domain Eukaryota; kingdom Metazoa; phylum Arthropoda; class Insecta; order Diptera; family Tephritidae; genus Eurosta; species Eurosta solidaginis. The sequence continues at coordinate 3,254 of JARSSU010045306.1, read as the reverse complement.
ATTCCTCCTATAAATATCAGGTTCTAAACAATGCACTACCAATCTCGTGAAACTACATACTAAAGGGAAATTGATGAAATTTAAAAGAATAGAAAAGAATGAGACATAGTCAAAAGAAGATTTTTAATAGTAAATATAATTTTGAGAAAAATGTAACTCCATCTTATACTACTCTCTACGTAAAATTGTAATGTTAGGCTCTCATGCAGCCTAATACATGACAAAGACAATATTTTTGATCAACCGGCTGTATGTTAAATATTTTAAGGGTTTTAGCCATCAGCAACTAGCCGAGTCAACTGGCGCCAATTTGAAAACCCAATGGAATTAAATCGTTCTCCACCTGGTTCTCCCAGTTAGTGCCATGCTCTTTTTCTTTCATAGGCGCGTACCGTTAACAAACCTTTTTGGTCGAGGCATCATCTTTCCTTAGCATAAAAAAGCATAGTTAGCGTATTCGCTACGCTTCAATTCGCTACACTATATTAAAGTCGGCATAAAGCTCGCGCAGGTCATAGTTAAATCTTCTACGATACTCGATGTCGCTAAAGCGTGGAGGTGCATTCAAATCCTTCGAAAAACTTCTCTCGAACACTCTCAGCATCTTTTAGCAGATCTGCAGCTTTCAATTGTCTACTCAGTCAGTTGTTGTTTAGAGTGATTTTTAGACTGGGTTGTTCTCCATAGAAAAGAAAAAAGTTGGAAAAATTACCTTTTTATTGTATTGTCAAGTAATGACATTCGCTTTTTAAAATTGGCATTTTTATTTTTTTTTATCTCAAAAAGCTCTACAATTTCGTCAAGGCGAATTCAGTACCAGGTGTTTTTATCCCAACAGCTGATTGCTTCTTCTTGATAATTTTTCATACAACGCCTTGTACAATAATATGTCAGTTAATCGAAATCAATGAAAGTTTCCCATTGACTCTACATTTTTCTGCACGGCGAATTGGTCGAATTCGCTTTGCCACCACCTGGTATAGATTCGCCTTGAATTTCGTCTTATAATCGTTACAGCCAAGGCGAATTCATACCAGGTGGTGGTAAAGGCGATTCAACAATTGGCGCGCGCCAGAAGAATGCCAAATCAAAAGAAAATTTCATTGATTCGATAACATGACATATTGTACAAGGCGTTGCATGGAAAATAATGAAGAACAAGCAATCAGCTATGGGAATAACAACACCTGAGTACTGAACTCGCCTTGTTTCCAGCCCTGCAGTTGTTTTCCAATAGTAACCTTTCAAGTTAGTTTGGTTAGAAAAGATAGTGTATACTTGAACTGATTTATCAGAGATAAACTACATGCAGAGCATTTTCAGACAAATTAATGACATATCAGTTTAAATAAACTAAGTTACATATAGTATATAAACAATTTCGGCTGTATTTGAAAGGAATAAAATGTTCCAAAACATTCTCAACTTCAAATTTGTTTCGTATATTTCCTACTTTTTTTATACCCTGTCTAGTGATTAATGCCAGGATTTCTAGGCTGATGTTGTGATTTTTTCCAAAGTTTTGCATACACCACAAAACTTCCCGTCTTAGCAAAAAAAGTGAGGGAGAAATGGGAAAATCCTCTTATATAATAAATGAAAGTCACAGCCGCTTCGCAAAATGTAGAAGCATATGGCAAATCCATCGGCAGTGTTGAAATAAGGACCTTTTACACATACTACAAGGTCGTTCTTCGTGATCTTTTCATAAAGCCTTTCAGCACTGGAAATTCGTAATCGAAGCCCGTTACATTCCCAATTTTGATACACTTTTCTTGATTGAATACTCAAATCTATTTGCTTCGCCTCAATCAGATACAGCGGGGTTCAACGGATTATTTTTATTACACAAGCGGGTTTCTAGTACTTTAGTATGTAAACAGACAATAGAAAAGCTGGCAGTAATTAAAAACTATAAACATTGTGGCGTCTCATTAATAATTCAGTGTGCATACTTGAAGTTGTTTCTAAACATTTAATAATGAGAGCTGTTTAAACTTCTCGACAAGTAAGGAGGCTAAGTTCGGGTTGTAACCGAATATACATACTCAGTTGAGAGCTGTGGAGACAAAGAACCTAGGGTAACCCTGGAATGTGTTTGTATGACATGTGTATCAAATGGAAGGTATAAAGAGTATTTTAAGAGGAAGTGGGCCATAGTTCTATAGATGGACGCCATTTATGGATATCGCCATAAAGGTGGACCAGGCCAGACTCTAGAATTTGTTTGTACGATATGGGTATCAAATGAAATGTGTTAATGATACTTTTAAAAAGGAGTGGGCCTAAGTTCTATAGGTGAACGCCTTTTCGAGATATCGCCATAAAGGTGGACCAGGGGTGACTCTAGAATTTATTTTGTACGATATGCGGTATCAAATGAATGTGTTAATGATAATTTTAAAGGGAGTGGGCCTAAGTTCTATAGGTGAACGCCTTTTCGAGATATCGCCATAAAGGTGGAGCCAGGGGTGACTCTAGAATTTATTTTGTACGATATGTATCAAATGAAAGGTATTAATGAGTATTTTGAAAAGGGCGTAGGCCTTAGTTCTATATGTGAACGCCTTTTCGAGATATCGCCATAAAGGTGGCACCAGAGTGACTCTAGAATTTGTTGTACTATATGGGTATCAAATAGAAAGTGTCAATGACGTATTTAAGAGGGAGTGGGCCTTAGTTCTTATAGTTGGACGCCTTTTCAGGATATCGCCATAAACGTGGACCAGGGGCGACTCTAGAATGTGTTTGTACGATATGGGTATCAAATTAAAGGTATATAATGAGAGTTTTAAAAGGAGTGGCCCTTAGTTGTATATGTGAAGGCGTTTTCGAGATATCGACCAAAATGTGGAGCTAGAGTGGATCCAGACATCATCTGTCGGGATACCGCTAATTTATTGCTATATGTAATACCACGAAGAGTATTCCTTCCGTAAGATTCCAAGGGCTTTTGATTTCGCCCACTGCAAAACTTTTTCATTTTCTTCTACTTAATATGGTAGGTGTCACATCATTTTACCTAAAGTTTTTTTGCTAAAGTTATATTTTGCGTCAAGTACAATAGACCAATACAATTACTCGTGTTTCATCCCTTTTTTGCGTTCGTATTTGGTATATAATTATGGCGATTTTTTTCATATTTCGTAATTTTCGATATCGAAAAAGTGGGCGTGGTCATAGTCGGATCTCTACGGCCATTTTTTACACCAATACAAAGTGAGTTCAGATAAGTACGTGAACTGAGTTTAGTA
>JARSSU010045304.1:0-13018 GCA_029619165.1 Eurosta solidaginis | reverse complement strand
GTATTTTTCGACCGCTTCAGCAAATGGGTGGAATTGGCCCCCATGAGCGTGCGACAGCAGAGGGCCTTCGCCGCGCGTTCAGACAACGCATCCTAGCAAGATTTGGTGCTCCCAAGATACTGATATCGGACAACGGCGTTCAGTTCCACCAGCACAATGTGGCAGGCGTTACCTCAAGGAAATGGGGATACGACAACAATTCACGGCGCCCTACACACCGCAAGAAAACCCGACGGAACGGGCGAACAGAACGGTAAAGAGGATCATAGCGCAACTCACCAAATCACAACACAACAATGGGACGACTTTCTCCAGAGATCGAGCTGACCCATCAACACCAGTGTAACCGCGTCCACAGGGTACAGTCCAGCCTTCCTCGTACAAGGACGGGAACCGCGATTACCAGGGGCATTGTTTGACGAGGTCAACCTGGGGACGGGCACAGCCCACCACCACGACAGAAGAAAATCCGACAGAATGCAATAGGCATTCAGAATAGTGAGGCAGAACATGGAACGAGCAGCGGCAGACCAAGCACGGCATTACAATCTACGGCGGAGAAATGGACCCCGTAGTCGGCGAACTAGTGCTCGCAAAGGAACACCATCTCTCCAAGGCCGCGGAAATTTCGCGGCAAAGTTGGCCCCCAAATATGACGGCCCTACCAAATCCTAGGATATGTATCCCCAGTGATACTCAAAATACGAAACCCAACGAGGAAAGGAAAAACTGTCAACATCGCGGAACTAAAAGCATATCATACAGCAGAGATCATCGCGTGAAACCAAACAAATTCAGGGAGAACATTTTTTATATTATTAATTAATATCAAGGACAATCAAGCGCCGGTCATTCCAACGCAAACCACCGAGGTGACAACATCGTTTTCTTTTGCTACGAATTTTTTTCACAAACCAATAATCTACAATGCAGAGCTATAACGCTAGACTAACCAACAGCGTCAAGCGTATGCGCGAGCGCTACGAGGAGGAGGAAGCAAAACGCCCGAGGGCCGTATTGCTGGAAGGAGTTACAGGCGCCGACGTCAGCCCACACGCGTGCACTATACGCGCAACAGGTACGCTGACGTCGAACACATCATTACACCATTAAACACTACTGGGGCCGACGTCAGCCACACGCGTGCAACTATACGCGCAAACAGGTTACGCTGACGTCGCACGCATCATTAAACTACCACACATCACGGGCACCAATGACAACACCACGAACACCAAACCAGTCACGGCCAAGGCCCACAATAAGACCGGAGCATCGCCGATAACATTCACACACGGTAGGATAGAAGTGAGGCAGGGCAGTTGCCGGCAGCCATCGAGTTCACCTCCAATGAGGACACAGCTCCACCGGAAAAGCCACAGTCGCCGAAAATTATCGAGCTCTCCTCGGATGAGGACACAGCCCCACCGCCGAGAGACACGCCTAAAATAATATTCCCGGCAGGACCAGACGGCATACCCCTCTATACGATTGACCTCGACACTCTCAGAGAATCGAAATGGTTGACCGACACCGTCATTGACGCTTGGGCAAAGGGACTGGAAGAGCAACATGAGCAACAAAATACGACTCTCAGCCCGTTCGTGATCTGGCAGCTGACCCAGAGAGTAACACGGAGGAAGACTACCAACGCATACGCCGATGGGTCCGAACGTCGACCTGTTTGGCAAGAGTGCGGTCCTAAGCACCCCACAACACAGCTAACCACTGGTACCTGCTCGGTCTGGCAAACGCAGCAGTCACCACACCACGTCACCGACACGGAATGCTGGTAGGAACGATATATATGGGTAGCAGACTCAATGCACAGGGCCAGAGTCCCCCACGCAACCCAGGTTTGGGCAGATTTCCTCCGGTGGTAATACATACAGCGGTACGGACACGACGGTTTTAAAGCGCAGGAACTAATACTCGAGGTGCCCCAACAACTCAACAACAACGACTGTGGCGTCTACGTAGCCGAGAATATGGAGAGGGTTTTACGATACACAAGGAGCGGAGAAGGAATGCCCGGACTGTGTAAACAGCCGTTCACGGAGGAAATGGCGAGCAAGAAGCGCACAGAAATGCTGGTACTGTTCCTACGCGACGGCCGAAAGCCCAAGGAAACCATACAAAACACTACCACCACATACCACTCTCACGCAGCTCCACAACTAAGCACCGAGGACAACACCCACCCCATAATACCGGACACCAAAACGAAGCCACACACGACAACAGAAGACCTCCAAGTAATAACCATCGAGGCTAAAGACGCAGATGGACCAATGCTGGACCGATTCCCGGAGATAGCAGGGAGGTACGGGACAAACTCCGACGCATCGCCGAAGGCAGAACCTACTCCTGAACGCGATTCGTGACAGAGAAATACCGGGTCACCATAATGAAAAGCAAGGCGCGCATACGACTACTGAATACCGGGGCTCACTCTCCGAAGTGGGGAGTGTGAGGACCAAATATAACACCATTAATTTGGCCCACACAAAGCGACCCCACATCATATTCGATACAGCACTAACACAACAGCCAGTCACAAAACGCTATAGCAACAGACCAACCAACAAGTTCAATACAGCATACATCATATTCGATACAACACTAACGCAACAGCCAGTAACAAAACAACAGACCAACCAACAAGTTCAATACAGCATTGACACAACAGCCAGTCACAAAAGGCTATAGCAGCTGACCAACCAACAAGTCTCAGCAACACAACGGGCGTTCGCAACATCGTACAGCAACCATGGCAACGCAACCATTTGAGCCAGCATACTAAACAAAGCAATAAAAGGAGCAACACAGCAGGACAGAAGGTAGTTAGCACGGAGCTGTGGCCGTGACCAGAGCTACTTGTGGAGCGTCCCTAGAAGTTGTCGGTTCTACCATGCGGACAGGTCGTTTCACAGGAGTAAGTCGTGGCCTCAAGTGGTGAATGTGTCGGTTATACCACCAAACACCGCTTGAGACCTCGTGAGCAACGGCACCACCACAGTGACGCACCCCGCGAGCAGGTGACATTCGCCAGCCAAACTACCACGCTGGTCACAATCGCAAACATACTACGTTGGCCATAGCATTATGCCAATCCACTACCCCGGCCACAATCGCACACACACTACGTCGGCCACAGCATTACGCCAGCCACTACGCTGACCCCGACCGCACCACGATAACATATTACGTGGACCACATCACTCCGCAAACATACGACGTTGGCCACAGCATTGCGCCAACCCACTATGCTGACCGCAAGCGCCAACATACGACGCGGGCCACAACAGCGCTACGCAAGCACATTGCGTTGGTCACCGCACCAGGCTGGCCACAACAGCACTACGCACACATACTACGGTGACCACAGCAGAGTCACGCAAATACACGACGTCAACCACACTAGGGTTGCGTACATACACGCCAACGCAAGGCGTCACCGAAACACGTTTTACACGCACTCAGGCAACGACCAGCCGGGCGTCCTAACGGGACGTTCCTAACAGGACACGCACGCCGACGCAGGGCGTCACAAAACACATTTACACACACACAAGCAACGACCATCGAGGCGTCATACGGGACACGAGTACCGTTGGCCCACCACGCAGTATAGAGCAAGCATACAGTGAAACGAAAACAACAAATATTTCTTCTTTTGATTACGTAAAATTTTTCATTTTAATTATAGTATACATACATATATAGAATTAGAGAAATAAAGTGAATTTATATGAAAACGATTTGCACGGTGTCCCAAATTTACAAATCTATTGGAAGCGAACCTTGGACACGGCGAGTATAGCCCTAGCACTTATTGAAGAAGCGCCGGGACGGAAAAAGCTTCGTTACAACACGTCTATATGTTGCAAGTATATTACCCTTATACGTTTGTTAACCTGGCGATTTAAGAGGCAATTTAAGGGTCCTCTTGCCATTTATTGGAATTGAAAGATTCAATTCCCAAAACAGGAAAAAAAAGAGGGATTGTGAACCTACTATAGCGAATCCGAAATCGGATATTAAAAATTGCGCTTCTGACAAAAGTTGCTCCTAAAAAACGAGAATTTACCCAGGAGAGCTCCAAAACCGGTCCGATTCTTTACTATTTTTGAAGAGAATAAATTGTATACCCCCATTAATTTTTTTCTGTGTATCTCTTTACTGAGGCAAAACTTTCAGGATTCCTGAATTCGATCCCAAATGTGTGTTTTGACACTACCCACATGTTTTTGGGAGGAAATTAACAGTAACTGTCGTATATAATTACCCGAAACCCTTCAGCGGAAACCTTTATGATATTCTTATGCCTGGTGTTACAGTGCGAGTTTAAACTACAATTAAAGCTGACTAGACTTTTACCCTGCCACTTTGGCCGCTTAAGTTGAGATGAGCAGCAAAATTTTATCTTATCGAACGAAGCGGCAAGCTTAAACTAATCAAATTTAACTGTAGTTTAAATTCGCACTGAAAACCCAGGCGCAAAAGAAAACTTTTTACTACTACCCAGAACTAATGTGAACGGGGGATATGTCCAAACTTTTACAGATACTCAGCAGTTTACTTCGAAGAGATTGCGATGCGTATATGTTCATTTTAATGCATCTCAATGCGCGCATCCAAATGATCTTCTCATGGTAGAGGTAAAGTCAACAGCGAATCAAGAGTGCGTCACTATATGAAATATCGACAGACTGAACACAATGAGCCAATCCAAAATTATATACGTTCGTAAATACTAAAGCATCGAGCCTCCAGCAATTCCTTGATTATGCGTTTTAAAAAATTACAACCCTGGGATCCCGGGACTTTCCGGGATAATCCAGAGACTGTTATTTTTGAATTTTGACTCAAAAATAATGAGGTAATATAAATGCATACGAGTAGTTAAACTAAAAGATTTATTCGGTCCAGTGTTTTAAAAAGAATTCAATAAAAAATTTTATAAACAAATGAAAAATTTGTTTGGTTTTAGACAAAAATATATAGTTTGTCTTCCCACCTTAATGAAAGTGTTACATATTGTGGCGAGTATTAGCAGTTCGATACGTCCATTCCCTCTCTTAGTCTCATCCCCAATCTGACTTCCACTCCCATTCCCATTCCCACTCTCACTCCCTCTTCGATTTAATCTCTCTCCCCCACCTAAATCACCTCTTATATATAATCAATACACCAAATGTTGGGTACCACCTTAAAATAATTATATATAACATATTGTAACGAATTTTGCTTGCAAATCCTCTTATTTGCCTTTTTGCTAAGTTCGTATCACTAAACTGTTGAATAAATAACTCCAATATTGAATAATGGAAAAATGGCCTTTATCAAAGTACTTCACAATAACACTTATACTTTGCAATTAGCTGGCTTAATAACCAAACTGATAGCTTAAATGAAACTGACTTTCAAAATAATACTGCTATTGCTCGCTAGATATCGTCTTAATCGAAACTGCTTGACAACTCAAATCAAACTCAATTTCAGCGCCTCTACATCTGCGGCCTTTTATACACTCTGATTTCCTCGTTCGCATCTCTAGAATCTACTAGCATTGTCCATGAGCTCTCAAACTTCTCAGCTATAGCTAAAATTGCACGATTTTATAGCTTCTCTCATACCCCATGCTTGTATGTGTGAGCGACACTTCCACAATTATAATTGCCTACATTTAGGAGCATCTCAAATAAGATGTCTGCATATGGTTGTGCCTTGCTTCTCAGCTGCGTGTACCTACATATGTGTAGACATAATGATTGATTCGTTTATGTAGGTACAAGTGACTGTCTGCTTTATTGTTGTTGTGACTTTATTTACTTAGCATCAGACTAGGGATGTGAGTATCACTTAGTGTCACTCATAGTCGTCACACTGCCCTCCACCTAAGTCTGATCGTCCCGATCAGACAAATCTCCCGATCTAAACGCTGCTAGCATCTCCAATTGAACCACTCTTCTACATCGAGGTTTCCCAATGGTTTTTTTATGCGGTAGATGGTGTTACTGATCTTCTTCACAACTTTGTACGGGCCTTCCCAACTGCACGGAAATATGGATGGAACACCTTTCCGTCGGTGGTGGTTGTATAGCAGTACCAAATCTCCCTCTCGGAAACCTTCTGAATTATTTTCCTTGTCGTACCTGTGTTTCATCTTACTACTCATTATCCCGGATCGTTCCCTCGCACTCTGCTGCTGAGCCAATGAACTACTTCGTAGAGCTTGCGCTTGACGGATTGGTTTCGCATACTCAGCATCGTTCCCACGTTTCACAACAGTAGTGCGCTCTGGCTTGAAACTGCCGAAAACTCTGGCTTGAAACTGCCTTGGGAAATTCGTTGCTTCGGTGTTGTGCGTCCATTAGGTTTTGTCAATGCCGGTCTTTTTCTCGCAGTTACTTTTAATTTCGCTTTATTTGGCCCATTCGATCCACCAACCTTTACCTTTGACTTTCGTTGCCTTTGTCGCCTTTTCTCCACTAGTACTCGATTACTGCTGAAACCTTTTTCCAAACTGAAGTTAAGTGGCACATCCTGGTTCTTATAACGAATAATCCTTTTCTGCATGTCGATCTTGATGTCATGGTCAACCAAGAAGTCCACTCCCAATATGATTTCATCAACGATCTTTGCCACAACGAATTTGTGTAGAATCGTAACTTTCCAATCAAGACTTCACATATCACTTCTCCCTGAACTTGGTTATACTCGCCAGTGACCGTGCGCAACCTTGCTCCAGGTAACGATTTTACTCTCCTGTTGACCAAGTCAGATCGGATCAGGGAATGAGATGCGCCCGTATCTACAGTCAGTACACGTTCTTTGCCATCCACATTCCCTCTGACGTTAAGACTACTCGATTTTCTACCAATTTGCGACACAGATATCACAGGGCATTCAATAGCTGGATCTAGCTCTCGATCTCTACCTCTTACTCGCTCTTGCTCATCTCCTCCAGCTTTGCGTTTACGGCCACCCACATTGTTGAAACTGTTAGGGTTGGTGTTGCAATAACGCGCAATATGCCCTGGCTTCCCACACTTAAAGCATTTGACTGTATCATTATTCTTCTGCTGCGTACCCTTCAATGCTTCCAAAATTGCGTCTACCCAGTCTGGTATTTCCACATCCACGCGATGAGCTTTGTACGCTGGCTTACTCAAAAGTGAGGCTGTTTCCTGAGTCAGTGCATGCGATGCCGTTTCAGCAAATGTTAGTTTTGGATTCGCAAATGTAGCCCGCTTCGTTTCCACATCTCGTATGCCATTTATGAAACTCTGGATTTTTACCCTTTCAGTGTATTCCACGGGTGCGTCCGCATTTGCAAGATGAGCCAATCTTTCAATATCTGAAGCAAACTCCTGCAATGTCTCATTTGCTTTTGGTAGCGGTTTTTGCAACTCAATTTGGAATATCTGTTTTCTATGCTCGCTTCCATAACGTCGTTCTACAGCAGCCATCAATACTTCATAATTGTTCCGCTCTCCTTCGGGAATCGTCTGTAGGATTTCCGCTGCTGGCCCCTTCAATGCCACGAACAGTGTAGCAACTTTATCTTCCGCATTCCAGTTGTTCACTGCTGCGGTCTTCTCAAACTGTAGCTTGAAGACGTGGAAAGGAACAGAACCGTCAAAAGATGGAGCTTTACCTTCGTATTACTCGCTGAAACTGTTGGGCGGTTATTTGCAACTCCTGTATACGACCTTTCAAAGCTTCTATCTCGGCATCCATTTTGTCCTCGAGCTGTACAATTTTTGTATTCTGTGCTTCTAACTGCGAAGACATTTGTGCCACCTGCAATGATAAGCGCTCCTCTTGTGCTTCCATCTTGGATGTAATCTGTGTCGACATTTCTGAAATAACCGTTTCTTGTGCTTCAATCTTCGATGTTATTTCTGACGACATTTCTGCAATACGTGTCTTCTGTTCTTCCATCTTGGATGCCAGTTGAGATGTTATATCTGTCTTTTGCGATTCCAGTTGAGATGACATTTGTGACGACATTTCTGAAATACGCGTTTCTTTTGCTTCGATCTTTGATGTTATTCGGTTCTCCTGCGATTCCTGTTGGGATGCCACCGTTGATGTTTGCGCAGATATTGTAGCCAAAATCATGTTCAAGTCTGTGCTCGTAACTGTCTGCGAATGTTTCGTTTTCTCTTCAATTTTTGTAGTCTCCTCGCCAACAAGATAAAAGACATACTCTTCCACATCAATTCCTTCTAATTCCATTGCCTCTCGTAGTCGTGCCTGAAGTTCGAGTTTAATGCCGGTTGTATTCAATCCACGGTTCTCCAACTCCTTCTTCAGTTGCGGGATCTTCAATTCACTAAACTTTGCCATGTCCTTGTTGTCCTCTGGAATTTATTCAACAATTCCTCTTCTGACACCAATTGTAACGAATTTTGCTTGCAAATCCTCTCATTTGCCTTTTTGCTAAGTTCGTATCACTAAACTGTTGAATAAATAACTCCAATATTGAATAATGGAAAATGGCCTTTATTAAAGTACTTCACAGTAACACTTATACTTTGCAATTAGCTGGCTTAATAACCAAACTGATAGCTTAAATGAAACTGACTTTCAAAATAATACTGCTATTGCTCGCTAGATATCGTCTTAATCGAAACTGCTTGACAACTCAAATCAAACTGAATTTCAGCGCCTCTACATCTGCGGCCTTTTTCTGATTTCCTCGTTCGCATCTTCTGGAACAGGGCTATTCATTTCATAGCACAATTGTGCCCTCTCAATTCACACGCATATGATTCGCTGTCTTCGTTAATTGAGTTAGTCGTCGCTTGGCACCACAGATGACATGATATGAAACTTCTCGCTCTCTGAGAGCGCGTGAAAATGTGCATTTTTTATAATATTGGCCATAGATACCAGCATGCTCAAAATCAAATTTGGGCATTTCAGAATAACTTTGGGGTATTTTACATGGTAAAGGTTTAATTTATAATTTTCACTGAAAAATTACTCAAGATTGTCAAATGGGATATGAAAAAACTCGAATTTTTGTCATGATTACAAATCCGAAGAAAAAATAACTATTTTTCACACGTGGAAAATTTATTAGTGACAACACCTTTCATCGAAGGGCTGCACACGAAACGGGTTTTGATAGCAGCTTTCGATTGGAGAAAAAGTCAGCTTCTTGGTCTTCGCATTGATGTAAATGGATGCATAAAGGCCAGGTTTTTGTGGAGCGTTGCAACATTCCACTTTTGACAGCTGAGATAAATTGTAGGTATACGTATAGGTTAACGCAACATGTATAATTAACAGCCTTTTGCGGACGACAACGCAGATACTTCACCAAGTGATCTAATTTCGTAATTTCTTATAAATTTTTTGCGTTTTTTATTGTATGTAGATATACATATGTATGTAAATAAACATTTTGGTCGCATCAAAGTGAAAAAGGGGCTAGCCGTTCATTGTTATCTTATGGCGGTGCCAGGGCAACAAAGCAAAGCAACGCAATCGAAATATATTATTTCATATTTTTTCACTTATCTACCACAAAATATTTCTACAAAACTTTGCCTTTTTATAAATTTTAATAAGTTTTTATCACCTTACTTGCTGATTTTTTGAAAATAATGAAACCGAATGGATTTCTTGGAGTGGGTAGTTTAGGCAACTCTATAGCCATCTGATGTTCAAGACCCATTCTTGGAAACGAACGAACTTTTGTTTACAATCGAATGAACTTCAAGACCCATTCCTGGAAACGAATTGAGAGAGAATAAAAGTTTCGTATCATGTCATCAGTGCTTGGCACTTGGCGTAGCAACATCAGTGGTAGGTATCGGCTGATCGGTATCAAAATATGTATGAAAAATTATGCGCGATACATATGCTTGTTGTTAGCTCGTTGCTTGCTAGTAAGATAGTAAACAATGCTAGTAAGCGACTAAATGAAAAATCAATTCACCGCACGATCATCGCGACGATTGCGCTCTCACTAATACAGGTGCACTTTCAGTTTTGAATAGCCCTGTTCTAGAATCTACTAGCATTATCCATGAGCTCTCAAACTTCTCAGCTATAGCTAAAATTGCACGATTTTATAGCTTCTCTCATACCCCATGCTTGTATGTGTGCGACACTTCCACAATTATAATCGCCTACATTTAGGAGCATCTCAAAGAGGATGTCTGCATATGGTTGTGTCTTGCTTCTCACAGCTGCGTGTACCTACATATGTGCATAGTGTACCTATACCAAGTGTGTTCACTAAGCGATAAACGTCAAAACTACAAAACAGCCTCGCTCACCTGATGGAAATCTCAGGTCTAGAGTCGCATTTTTGGGTCTCAACGACAACATTTTTGACTACCAATCGTATGGACTTTTCAATTTTCAATCATTCGGAGCATTCTGTAATGGTATCCATTTTGAATTCGCTGTCATTCCGAATCCAGCGAGTGCCTGTCAGAAATGCTTGACAGATAAGTCAACACACTTGTACTTGTACACTATGCATATGTGTAGACATAATGATTGATTCGTTTATGTAGATACAAGTGACTGTCTGCTTTATTGTTGTTGTGACTTTATTTACTTAGCATCAGACTAGGGATGTGGGTATCACTTAGTGTCACTCATAGTCGTCACAATATTTTAACAATCTATCGAAAATTTATTTAATGAGTGGTTCATGTAAACCTTTCGAAAATATGTCCGATTTTGGGTTCGAATTCAACATTTGTAGACGATTGTTGCTGATTATCGCCAACTTCTCTGTTGGTGTTGCGTATTACATTTACACACGGCAACTAAATTCATACCAATATTTTATATTTCGTTTCAATTTATTCTAAACAAAATTTTGAACTACTGAAAATTTAAAAAAAAATTGTGATATTCAATTATCAAACAAAATTTAAAAAACAGTTAACGCCATAAGCATACCATAGCCAACGAATTGGTTATTGGTTTCTCGCCATATCCCTAACGTAAAAATATTTGAGTTGGTGAATTTAATAACTTTTTGTAGATTTTATTCATTGTTTTGGATATGTTATGACTAAGAGACTTATTTCTTGTGGAATATGTTTCAAATATTTTGCGCTTTCTTCATTTTTATGAAGTTTTCATGATTTTTAGGTTAAGGCACCATTAATCGATCACTTTGGATGATGGATATGGTTAGGGCTATGGCGTTAGGGTTAAAGCTCTCATTACTGATACTTAGCATAGACTTGACTTGACTTGGCGTAAACTTGGCAACTTAGCCACGATTATACTCCACTTGGCGCATACAACCTGGCATCATAATCAGTGTTGAAATTTATTTTTAAATAAATGTCAATTTGTATGACAAAATGTCAAAATGAAATGAAAACAAACAAATGGCATCTCAAAATGTAAACGTCACTTAGAACTTACATAGAAAATCAAATTCAACAGACTTCTAAGTCAAGTTAATGTTGCTAAGTTTTGAGTAATCAGTAACATGCAATGTTCATTTAACAGAACTGTAAGCGACAGTTCTCAAGCCAAGTCAAGTCTATGCTAAGTATCAGTAATGGGCCCTTAAGGAAGTTTAATTCGCCCTTTAAGCTGGAGACATTGGTGCTTTAGCAGTAACCGTATCGGTAACCTTTTAACAGCTGATTCGACCAAACTTATGAGAATTATGCAATCGATTATTGGTGCCGCTAAGGTCGTAACCGTATCGTAGCCAACCAATTGGGTTTTGGTTTACCGTCGTAACGATAAACAGCTGATTACGTTAGGGATACGGATACAGCGATACGACATACGGCACCAATGACTCCAGCTTTAAGGGCGAATTAATGGTGACTTCTAACCATAAAGCCATAACCAGATAATCAGCTGATCGAACCTACCTTATGGAAAGGAATGTAATCGATTATGGTGCCATACCATAACGCTAACGCCATAGCCAATTAATTGGTTTTTGTGTTTCTCGCCATATCCATAACCTAAAAATATTATAGTTGGTGAATTTAATAACTGTAGATTTCTTCATTCTTTTGGAGACGTTATGACGAAGACACTTATTTTGGTGGAATATGTTCTGGAATTTTTTGCGTTTTCATCATTTTATGAATGAAATTTTCACGATTTAGTCAAGGCACCATAATCGCTGCACATTGAGATGGTTATGGATATGGGTATGGTTGTACGACTATGGCGTTAGGGTTAGGAAGGTTAATTTGGCTTTTACCCTAACGCCATAGTCGTAACCATACCCGTATTCATAACTATCTCTATTGTGATCGATTAATGGTGCCATAACATTAAAACAACATTTTCATAAAAATGAGGAAAACGCAAAAAATTACAAAAATATCCACAAAAAATAAGTATCTTATACCTGTATGATACTACTTATATTTTCGTGTATTTTTTCTTGTATTTTTATCTTCAATTTTTGTCGCACTCCCTCCTAATACGGCTTCAGTACTGCCTGTAAGTGTGTAAACTTTATTTGAAAAAAAACTAACGAGATACAAAGAAAATACAATCCAGTACATTAAAAACGAGCCAGTTTGTATTTCGATAGGTTTTTTTGACATTCGGGCCGTTTTTTCTTTGTTTTTTTCTGACGCATGATAATTTTGTTTTTAGTTTGAAAACTTGGCGCATAAAAACACAATAAAATCAACTTTCTTGTGAAAAAAGTGAACCATTAGAGACCGAAGTAATTTTCGCGTGTATTTGCAGTGTTTTTATTGCTAAAGTGTTTAATGTAAAAATAAAAGTAAAACATAAACAAAAAACATGTCAAGCTCACTAATTTTGGGGAATAGTGGTTCGCTTTTCATGATAGAAATTATTTGATTTTGAAGTTCGTCATTTTTTTTGCTTGGAATCCAAGCAAATATAAAAGAAGTGTCATATTTGCTTTAGTCAAAACGTATAATATTGTAACGAATTTGCTGCAAATCCTCTTATTTGCCCTTTTGCTAAGTTCGTATCGCTAAACTGTTGAATAAATAACTCCAATTTGAATAATGAAAAA
>JARSSU010045303.1:0-15581 GCA_029619165.1 Eurosta solidaginis | reverse complement strand
TTAATATTTAAATATTGAAGGCCGATAAACAAAAATAAAAGTTAAGTTAAAGTTAAAGGTTAAAGTTAAAGTTAAAGTTTAAGTTAAATTTAAAAATAAAAGTAAAGTTAATAGTGTTGTGTTTCGTGGAAGGAGGAATGCTTTATGCACTGACCGGGATATTTAAGCCTCACTGCGAGACTCTCCGAGTGTAGGACTCCCTCTTCCATGAAGGCCTACCCACTAAAACCTAACCTCCCACGGCCCGCGCTAATCCCCGTACCTGGGACCGCGTTTAGCATTACTCGGGTACGGGTGCGCGCTACGTGAGCTCTATGGCTACTCTCACGCTAATGGGCTAGGCATCAGTCTACGTTAGTTAAAGTTAAAGTTAAAGTTAAAGGTTAAGTAAAGTTACAGGTTAAAGTTAAAGTTAAAGTTAAAGGTAAGTTAAAGTTAAAGTTAAAGTTAAAGTCAAAGGTAAAGTTAAAGTTAAAGTTAAAGTTAAAGTTAAAGTAGTAAAGTTAAAGTCAAAGTTAAAGTTAAAGTTAAAGTTAAGGTAAAGTTAAAGGTAAAGTTAAAGGTTAAAGTTAAAGTTAAAGATAAAGTTAAAGTTAAGTGAAGTTAAAGTTAAAGTATAAAGTTTAAGTTAAAGCTAAAGAAATAAAGTTAAAGTAGAAGTTACAGTTAAAGGGAAGTTAAAGTTAAAATAAGTGAAGTTAAAGTGGAGTTAAAGTCAAGTTAAAGTTAAAGTGAATGTTAAAGTTTAAGTGAAAGTTAAAGTTAAAGTAAAAATAAAGTTAAAGTTAAGGTTAAAGTTAAAGTAAAGTGAAAGTCAAAGTAAAGTTAAAGTTAAAATAAAGTTAAAGTAAAGTGAATGTAAAGTTAAAGTAAAAGTTAAGTAGAGCTAAAATAAAGTTAAAGTAAAGTAGAGTTAAAGTAAAGTGGAAGTTAAAGTTAAAATGAAGTTAAAGTTAAAGTGGAAGTTTAAAGTCAAAGTTAAAGTTAAAGGATGTTAAGTTAAGTAAAGGAATGTTAAAGTTAAAGAAAAGTTAAAGTTAAAGTTTAAGACAAAACTTGAATTAATATCAAGAAAACAAATGTTGCATAAATATTATAATTGCATAAGTGTGATAATACTACATAGCTTTACGCGCGGCAGTCCCGAGTACCACACGTCCTTTTTTTTCTGCAAGAACCGAAAATTGAGAGCACATAATATTTCGACACTTTTGTCAGACTATGTTGTTTGTTGTTGTTGCTATACTAGCAATTATTTCACGCTGTCATTAGAACAACTAATGCCAGAACAACAATAAAAAATCGCTACTAACTCAATGAATTTAACCAATTTTACTATACTTTAATAGCTTCATGCGGTTTGACTGCCGGCTTACGAGTTTATCCACCTTCTTGGTTCGATGAGAGTGTGTCGACGTGGTGTAGCGTGAGTTGTACCCATAAAAACTCTACGCACTCGTTTACGTTATGCCGCAAAACAAACCAATGCTTACTCAAGCATTGAAAATCAATAACATTTGTAATTGATAGAGTAGTAGATTTGATTTATCTCTAAGTGACTAAATAAGCAGTGGGTATTGACTATGATAGATAAAGAGCGCATGAAACTGAAGTTAAAAAAATCTTTGATTTTAAAGCGATACAGTTATTGGTAAAAGTGATGTCTCTAAAAGAAGTATTTATATAATCTGGGGTTTTATACTCAGCGTGCTTTGCACACAGAGTATATTAACTTTGATGGATAACGGTTGGTTGTACAGGTATAAAGGAATCGAGATAGATATATACTTCTATATATCAAAATCATCATCCGTTAACCGATACTGAGTAAATATTGAGATATCTTCACCAGACTTGGTACACGAGCTTGCCCGGACCCAGAATAGATGGTATTGAAAATGAGCGAAATCGGATGATAACCACGCCCACTTTTTATATATATAACATTTTGGAAAAACAAAAAACCTGATATTTAGTAAATAATACACCTAGAATGTTGAAATTTGACGTGTGGACTGATATTGAGACTTGATAAAAATTTGAAAAAAAAATTTAAAATGGGCGTGGCACCGCCCACTTGTGATAAAATCAATTTACAAATATTATTAATCATAAATCGAAAATCGTTAAACCTATCGTAACAAAATTCGGCAGAGAGGTTGCCTTTACTATAAGGAATGCTGTGAAGAAAAAATTTACGAAATCGGTTAAAGACCACGCCCACTTTTATATAAATGATTTCTAAAAGGGTCGTGGACGAATAAAATAAGCTATATCTTTGCAAAAAGGAGCTTTATATCAATGGTATTCATTTCCCTAGTGGATTATAACATAAATAGGAAAAAATTCAAATTAAAAAAATGGGCGTGGCACCGCCCCTTTTATGACTAAGCAATTTTCTATGTTTCGGGAGCCATAACTCGAAGAAAAATTGACGGATCGTAATAAAATTGGGTAACTACACAGATTTTCCCTGTAGCAGGAAATATTTCTAGAAAAAATGGACGAGATCGGTTAAAGACCACGCCCACTTTTATATAAAAGATTTTTAAAAGGGTCGTAGACGAAAATAATAAGCTATACCTTAGTAAAAATAGTTTGAATCAATGATATTTCACTATCAAGTTTTACTGTAAGAGGAAATGGGGAGACGTTTTCTTTTAAACGGGCGGTGCCACGTGTTATGTAGAAAAGTAATTTATCTGAAATGAAATGTACAATTGAAGCTCATGCTGAGTATATAATGTTCGGTTACACCGAACTTAGACACCTTTACTGTTGTATCTAAAATTTTCTCTTTTTTATACTCAGTTGAGCAGAGCTCACAGAGTATATTAAGTTTGATTGGATAACGGTTGGTTGTACATATATAAAGGAATCGAGATAGATATAGACTTCCATATATCAAAATAATCAGGATCGAAAAAAAATTTGATTGAGCCATGTCCGTCCGTCCGTCCGTCCGTCCGTCCGTCGTTAACACGATAACTTGAGTAAATTTTGAGGTATCTTGATGAAATTTGGTATGTAGGTTCCTGAGCACTCATCTCAGATCGCTATTTAAAATGAACGATATCGGACTATAACCACGCCCACTTTTTCGATATCGAAAATTTCGAAAAACCGAAAAAGTGCGATAACTCATTACAAAAGACAGATAAAGCGACGAAACTTGGTAGATGGGTTGACGTTATGACGCAGAATAGAAAATTAGTAAGATTTTGGACAATGGGCGTGGCACCGCCCACTTTTACAAGAAGGTAATTTAAAAGTTTTGCAAGCTGTAATTTGGCAGTCGTTGAAGATATCATGATGAAATTTGGCAGGAACGTTACTACTATTACTCTATATGTGCTAAATAAAAATTAGCAAAATTGGATGAAGAACACGCCCACTTTTTAAAAAAAAATTTTTTTAAATTCAAATTTTAACAAAAAATTTAATATCTTTACTGTATATAAGTAAATTAAGTCAAAATTCAACTCCAGTAATGATATGATGCAACAAAATACAAAAATAAAAGAAAATTTCAAAATGGGCGTGGCTCCGCCCATTTTCATTTAGTTTGTCTAGAATACTTTTATTGCCATAAGTCGAACAAAAATTTACCAATCCTTCTCAAATTTGGTAGGAGCATAGATTCTATGACGGTAACTGTTCTCTGTGAAAATGGGCGAAATCGGTGGAAGCCACGCCCAGTTTTTATACACAGTCCACCGTCTGTCCTTCCGCTCGGCCATTAACACAATAACTTGAGCAAAATCCGATATATCTTTACTAAACTTAGCCCACGTACTTACCTGAGCTCACTTTTTCTTGGTATAAAAAATGGGCGAAATCTGACCATAACCACGCCCACTTTATCGATATCGAAAATTACGAAAAATGAAAAAAATGCCATAATTCTATACCAAATACGAAAAAAGGGATGAAACATGGTAACTGGATTGGTTTATTGACGCAAAATATAACTTTGGAAAAAACTTTGTAAAATGGGTGTGACACCTACCATATTAAGTAGAAGAAAATGAAAAAGTTCTACAAGGCGAAATCAACAGCCCTTGGAATCTTGGCAGGAATACTGTTAGTGGTATTGCATATATAAATAAATTAGCAGTACCCGACAGATGATTTTCTGGATCACCTGGTCCACATTTTGGTCGATATCGCGAGAACGCCTTCACATATACATCTAAGGGCCACTCGCTTTTAAAACCCTCATTAATACCTTTAATTTGATATCCATATCGTACAAAAACATACCAGAGTCACCCCTGTCCCACCCTAATGGCGATATCTCGAAAAGGCGTCCACCTATAGACCTAATGCCCCCTCCCTCTTAAAATGCTCAGTAACACCTTTCGTTTGATACCCATATCGTACAAACATTCTAGAGTCACCCCTGGCCCACCCTAATGGCGATATCTCGAAAAGGCGTCCACCTATAGACCTAGTGTCCACTCCCTCTTAAAATGCTCAGTAACACCTTTCGTTTGATACCCATATCGTACAAACATTCTAGAGTCACCCCTGGCCCACCCTAATGGCGATATCTCGAAAAGGCGTCCACCTATAGACCTAATGCCCACTCCCTCTTAAAATGCTCAGTAACAGCTTTCGTTTGATACCCATATCGTACAAACATTCTAGAGTCACACCTGGCCCACCCTAATGGCGATATTTCGAAAAGGCGTCCACCTATAGAACTAAGGATTACTCCCTTTTAAAATACTCATTACCACCTTTCATTTGATACCCATATCGTACAAACACATTCTAGAGTCACCCTGGCCCACCCTAATGGCGATATCTCGAAAAGGCGTCCACCTATAGACCTAATGTCCACTCCCTCTTAAAATGCTCAGTAACACCTTTCGTTTGATACCCATATCGTACAAACATTCTAGAGTCACCCCTGGCCCACCCTAATGGCGATATCTCGAAAAGGCGTCCACCTATAGACCTAATGTCCACTCCCTCTTAAAATGCTCAGTAACACCTTTCGTTTGATACCCATATCGTACAAACATTCTAGAGTCACCCCTGTCCCACCCTAATGGCGATATCTCGAAAAGGCGTCCACCTATAGACCTAATGCCCACTCCCTCTTAAAATGCTCAGTAACACCTTTCGTTTGATACCCATATCGTACAAACATTCTAGAGTCACACCTGGCCCACCCTAATGGCGATATCTCGAAAAGGCGTCCACCTATAGAACTAAGGATTACTCCCTTTTAAAATACTCATTACCACCTTTCATTTGATACCCATATCGTACAAACACATTCTAGAGTCACCCTGGCCCACCCTAATGGCGATATCTCGAAAAGGCGTCCACCTATAGACCTAATGCCCACTCCCTCTTAAAATGCTCAGTAACACCTTTCGTTTGATACCCATACCGTACAAACATTCTAGAGTCACCCTTGGTCCAGCTTTATGGCGATATCTCGAAAAGGCGTCCACCTATAGAACTAAGGATTACTCCCTTTTAAAATACTCATTACCACCTTTCATTTGATACCCATATCGTACAAACACATTCTAGAGTCACCCTGGCCCACCCTAATGGCGATATCTCGAAAAGGCGTCCACCTATAGACCTAATGCCCACTCCCTCTTAAAATGCTCAGTAACACCTTTCGTTTGATACCCATATCGTACAAACATTCTAGAGTCACCCTTGGTCCACCTTTATGGCGATATCTCGAAAAGGCGTCCACCTATAGAACTAAGGATTACTCCCTTTTAAAATACTCCTTACCACCTTTCATTTGATACCCATATCGTACAAACACATTCTAGAGTCACCCCTGGCCCACCCTAATGGCGATATCTCGAAAAGGCGTCCACCTATAGACCTAATGCCCACTCCCTCTTAAAATGCTCAGTAACACCTTTCGTTTGATACCCATATCGTACAAACATTCTAGAGTCACCCCTGGCCCACCCTAATGGCGATATCTCGAAAGGGCGTCCACCTATAGACCTAATGCCCACTCCCTCTTAAAATGCTCAGTAACACCTTTCGTTTGATGCACATATCGTACAAACACATTCTAGAGTCACCCCTGGCCCACCCTAATGACGATATCTCGAAAAGGCGTCCACCTATAGACCTCATGCCCACTCCCTCTTAAAATGCTCAGTAACACCTTTCGTTTGATACCCATACCGTACAAACATTCTAGAGTCACCCCTGGCCCACCCTAATGGCGATATCTCGAAAAGGCGTCCACCTATAGACCTAATGCCCACTCCCTCTTAAAATGCTCAGTAACACCTTTCATTTGATTCCCATATCGTACAAACACATTCTAGAGACACCCCTGGTCCACCTTTATGGCGATATCTCGAAACGGCGTCCACCTATGGAACTAAGGATCACTCCTTTTCAAAATACTCATTAACAGCTTTCATTTGATACCCATATCGTACAAACACATTATAGAATCACCCCTGGTCCACCTTAATGGGGACATCTCGAAAAGGCGTCCACCGATAGACCTAAGGCCCACTCCCTCTTAAAATGCTCAGTAACACCTTTCATTTGATACCCATATCGTACAAACAAATTCTAGAGTCAGCCCTGGTCTACCTTTATGGCGATATCCCTAAATGGCGTTCATCCATAGAACTATGGCCTACTCTCTCTTAAAATACTCTTTAATACCTTTCATTTGATACACATGTTATACAACCACATTCCAGGGTTACCCCAGATTGATTTTCCTTATTTTGTCTCCATAGCTCTCAACTGAGTATGTTATGTTCGGTTACACCCGAACTAGCCTTCCTTACTTGTTAAGTATGCAGTTTTGTAGCTCAATTTATTTTAGTCTAACAAAGTACAAGTTCTAGGTCTCCCAAAATTTGCATAAGTTTAAAAAAAAATTTTTGTAGAAAATTTCAAAAAAGTTATTACATACTAAACAACTAATATTATAAAAGTGGATGCATAATTGACAAATTGGGCATGTATAGAAACGCAACACATGTACAAAAAGCAATCAGCATCTGCTGCATACAGTGCTGGCCATCTTGGTACAACCAGTCGTGCGTTAGTGTGTCATTGCTGTACGCATTAATTTTATTTAATGTTTTAGTCAAAGTTGTAATTGTTACTTATTATTGAAATAAAGCAAATGAATAAAAAAATTACAATGTGTAAACAAGAATAAGCACATGGTTCAAAAGTTCGACACCAAAAATCACATGGTTCAAAATTAGTTAAATGTGTATTTGCAAAATGCGGGTGCATGAGCACATTTTCGAATCCTATGCTCGAAAATGCTGAATGTCCATTTTTAAAAAAGAGCAGGGGCACTATTTTAGGTGAAAATGTAGTACAAGCCGTATCTTCATCCATGCAGTACTAAGAGGATATAGAGCTATGGACATTTAAATGGCACATTATTTAAAGTCAAATTTGGTATGATATACTAACGTAATTAAAAAAAAACGAACAAGTATTTGTTTCTTGTAAAGGTTATTTCACACTTTCAACGATAAAACAAACAAAAAAATATTGAATTCAATTTTAACAAACAAAAAAATTTAATTCC
This sequence comes from Eurosta solidaginis, assembly GCA_029619165.1. Classification (NCBI taxonomy): domain Eukaryota; kingdom Metazoa; phylum Arthropoda; class Insecta; order Diptera; family Tephritidae; genus Eurosta; species Eurosta solidaginis. The sequence continues at coordinate 8,014 of JARSSU010045303.1, read as the reverse complement.
GAAAAAGTAACGAAATCAGCTGGATACATAAATGGCACAACCTAAAAAATGAATGAAAACATAGTTAAAAGCATATTGTTTTTTTTTGTTTGTATTACAAACCTTCAAGTGGTTAATATTTTGTGCTGTAGCCTTTGTTTTTGATTACTGCTTCACACCTGCGACTCATACTTTCTACGAGTTGTTGGCAATTGATGTTAGGAAAGGCGTACCACGATTCCTGAACGGCAGACCAAAGATCATCTAAATTTTTATAGTTTTTCTTTGCCACTTCCGTCTTGACTTCATTCCAGAGGTTTTCGATTGGATTCAAGTCAGGGTTTTGAGCAGGCCAGTCCAAAACATCAATTTTTTTCGCACTAAGCCAGCTCTTAACTAGTTCGAAGAGTGTTTGGGGTCATTATCTTGCATAAAATACCATTGAATGGGCATGTTTTCAAAGTCATCAGGTTCCATGTGGGTTTTTAAAATGTTTAAGTACTGAAACTTGTCCATTTTACCATCAATTCGAACGAGTGGACCTACTCCGTGCCAAGAAAATGCACCCCACACCATGATATTTCCGCCGCCGTGTTTGACCGTCTTCTGGGGTGAACCTCGGATTGTATTCTTGGCATTTTGGACGATGCACAAATACTCTCCCGTCTGGTCCTATCCTGTTGATTTTTGTTTCGTCGCTCCACAGTACGTTTTTCCAAAAATTTTGACATTTTCCCTCATTGGTTCTAGCGAAGGATAAACCGTTTCGAAATATTTTTTATAGACAGAAGTGGTTTTTTCTGATATGCGCCCAAACAAGTTTGCCTCATTTAACCGCCTTCTAACAAGCCTAGAGGATATTTCTGTGCCCATTGACTGACTAATATCCGATGCTATCTGCCGCGATGACTTAAATGGATCCTTTTTCACCATCCTTATAATGGCAGCATCCGTTCTCGCATCGGTCTTTCGTGGTCTTGGCTTCCGAGTTTTGCCTTTCGTCAGTACCTCGGGGTTTTCTACACACGGTTTAATTGCATGTATACTTGTTTTCGAGAATAACACAAAATGTTTGCAATTTCTCCCACTTTTTGCCCTGCTTTATGCATATTCAATATCCCCCTTCTTTCTTCAATTGTTGTGTGTTTACCTGACCCCATTTTGTGTTCATTTTTTCAAAATACATTATATAATAGCAATAAATGATTAACTACGCAAAATATTGTACAGAACTACTGCGGCGCCAAATTTAGGACAAGCATTTGCAATACGATAAATTTAAATAAATTTACGGTTGGAAAATTTTCACATTGACATTTTGTGCCATTATGTGTCCATAGCTGTACATACTTTCGCTTCATATCCAAATTGCTATGCTTCAGCTCCGTTGCTCAAATTAATTTCAATATATACATAGATATCTTCTTTGTAATCAAGTTTAGGAATTGTACGTTCACAGAACTATCTATCCATATTTACTGGCCTTGTCAATAAAAAAAATATTTATTTCCTTTGGAAATGGTTCCTGCCATCAAACGACAAAAAGAAAATCTTTGTGTCGCATTTTTGTTATAATTTTCTTAATTAATTTTCCAAAGTTTGCGTACTAACCGAAATAATTCTGCGAATTGTAGGAGACTGCCGCTCCAACATAACCTTTATTGTATCATTGTTGTCCTTTCATGTTCATGCTAAATACTTTGTTTACTCAATTGGAACTTCAGCCGGGCGATTACATCTGGCTTCACGCATCGTTGCTATGGTACATTGATTAAAAGTGACTCATTTCCCGTCCAAGCTAATTGTAATTATTTCATAAATGCCGGAAAAGCTCTTAGGGTATACTAAAAATAAATTTACGATTGAATGTACATATGTATGTTGATATTGATATGTACATATGTATGTATTGATGGTGTTTTGTAGTGCTTTGTTGATGCAATATAATTTTAATGTAGATACACAGCCAATATACAGAACCAGATTTAACAAAGCACAAATAAACAAACGCAAAGGATAGACATACAGTAGCGAATAGAAAAATAGAAGTGAGTGGCATTTTCTTTAAAATTTCGTCAATTAAATTTCTTTTTAATTTCGATATTTAAGATAAAACTTATATGAATTTGTAACTAAAAGTATGTAAATAATTTTTGTGTTCATTTTGGAAAAATTTTGAAATTCAAAAAACTGTATAAAATTTTACAAAAATTTCGAACTTTTCTTCCGGGATGTCTGACCTTTATCAGTATGCAGTTTTGTAGCGCAATCAATTTTAGTCTAACAAAGTACTAAGTTGAAGGTCACTCAAAATTAGCATTGAGTTTTGAATTTTTATTTTTTTTTCGAAGTGAAGATTTTTTCTATGAAAAAATCCCGGAGCTCATAAAAAATTGTCAAAAATCAATGCGAATTTTGAGTGACCTTCATCTTGTACATTGTTGAACTAAAATTGACTGGGCTACTAAACTGCATACTCAAAATTAGAAAATTCCAAATAGTAAATTTACAAAACTTTTTCGAAAACGTTTTCAAAATTAATTTGCGGCGTTTTAGTTACAAAATTCAAGTTTTTTCTTAAAATATTGAAAACAAAAAAGGAAAAGTTAACGATATTTGAAATGGCACCGCTATTTCTCTGTTTGCTGCTGTGCACACTTATGTACACCTACGACCAAAAAAATAGCAGTAAAAATTAATTCCGAAATGATTTTTTTATTTTCGTAATTTTTTTTGTTTTCGAAAAAAATTTCCAAATATCAATGCGAATTCTTAATTATACTTGTCTAGTCGAAAACGAATGAATTACAAAAACAGCATACGCAAAAAGTGCTTGAAAAATCCAAGCTGAAATTTCAATAATTTTATGAAGATTGTTAAAAACACGAATTTAAAATTTTCCAAAAATGATTTTGGATTATAATAAAATTTTTTTTGAAAATGTTTTCGAAATTACTTTACAGAGCTTTGATTACACAAATAATTAAATTTTAGCTTTAAATTAACAAAAATAGAAAAAAAGAAAATAACTGTAACTATTTTAAAAACAATTTTTGCTACTATTTTGTTTACACGCAGCTGTACTTGTGAACTACATATATACCTGCTACAAAATTAATGAATGTACAAAGAGCAAATCTAAAAGGGGTAATTTACACTGCATCGCTAAATGGGCACTACCAATTTCTATTTTGTAATTATTTTTTATTCGTTACATATCGCTGGAGAACAATTATGGTTGCTGTGATACCCGGCTATGGAGCCGGGCCCAAGTAACGCTCTATGCGCCATCTACAGTCATTAAATTGGCATTAAATAAATTAGACGTCTTAGCACTTTTTTATTATCGCATTCGGTTTTTTTGCAACCCGTCTAACCAAGTTCAAGTTTATAGTGAAAAAGGGCAACTTTGCATACAAAACACAAATGCTATTGAAGTTGAGCGTTCTAACTCCATCTTACTTACTGCCTTGCCACACACACAACACCTAAGGGAGTGCTTTGGTAAACACTGAAATTGCCAAGCACTGATTGTCGATGAATTTACAACGAACCGAAAAACCAACCAACCTTGTAATTCATTGCCAATAATAGACATAAGAACAACAACATTACAACACTTACATACTTGCCGAAACTTTACTTTCGTTCTTTGTATGTTTTACTTTGTTTATGCAGGTGATGAAAACGGAAATGGGCGATATTTGAGGGTGGTTGTATTGTACCGAATGAAAACGCTGACTCAGCTCTATTTAATGGCTTTGTTTCATCGGAGGGTTGGTAGCTGGCTTGCTTATGTGTATGTGTGACGCTGTTGTAACCCAGCGGACCAAATGCTCACAAATGATACCCCATTTGAGCGATTCACGATATTTAACCGGATTAAAAACTCTCGCAAATGCATCTGAAAACGATAGCAATATGATTCATATGTCGTTCAGTTTGTGGCAGTAAAAGTATTGTTTACGATAGTCGCAACAAATAAAGCTAGCGAATATTAGGCAATATTTTTTAAGAGCTTTTTATACTCAGTTGAGCAGAGCTCACAGAGTATATTAAGTTTGATTTGGATAACGGTTTGGTTGTACATATATAAAGGAATCGAGATAGATATAAGACTTCCATATATCAAAATAATCAGGATCGAAAAAAATTTGATTGAGCCAGGTCCGTCGCCGTCCGTCCGTCCGTAACACGATAACTTGAGTAAATTTTGAGGTATCTTGATGAAATTTGGTATGTAGGTTCCTGAGCACTCATCTCAGATCGCTATTAAAATGAACGATATCGGACTATAACCACGCCCACTTTTTCGATATCGAAAATTTCGAAAAACCGAAAAAGTGCGATAATTCATTAAAAAGACCGAATAAAGCGACGAAACTTGGTAGATGAGTTGAACTTATGACGCAAAATAGAAAATTAGTAAAATTTGGACAATGGGCGTGGCACCGCCCACTTTTAAAAGAAGGTAATTTAAAACTTTTGCAAGCTGTAATTTGGCAGTCGTTGAAGATATCATGATGCAATTTGGCAGGAACGTTACTCTATACTATATGTACGCTTAAATAAAATAGCAAAATCGGAGAAGGACCACGACCACCTTTTAAAAAAATAAAGTAAAATTTACAAAAATTAATATCTTTACAGTATATAAGTAAATTATGTCAAGATTCACTCCAGTAATGATATGTGCAACAAATACAAAAATAAGAAAATTTAAAAATGGGCGTTGCTCCGCCCTTTTTTCATATTAATTTGTCTAGATACTTTTAACGCCATAAGTCGAACAAAAATTGACCAATCCTTTTGAAATTTGGTAGGGGCATAGATTTTATGGCGTTAACTGTTTTCTGTGAAAATGGGCGAAATCGGTTGATGTCACGCCCAGTTTTTATACACAGTCGTCGTCTGTCTTCCGCATGGCCGTTAACACGATAACTTGAGCAAAAATCGATATATCTTTACTAAACTCAGTTCACAGTACTTATCTGAACTCACTTTATTTGGTATGAAAATGAACGAAATCCGACTATGACCACGCCCACTTTTTCGATATCGAAAATTACGAAAAATGAAAAAAATGCCATAATTCTATACCAAATACGAAAAAAAGGGATGATAATATGGTAAGGTAATTGGATTGTTTTATTGACGCGAAATATAACTTTAGAAAAAACTTTATAAAATGGTTGTGACACCTACCATATTAAGTAGAAGAAAATGAAAAAGTTCTGCAGGGCGAAATAAAAAACACTTAAAATCTTGGCAGGTATATACATATATAAATAATTGGCGGTATCCACAGTGATGTTCTGGGGTCACCCTGGTCCACATTTTGGTCGATATCTGGAAAAAGCGCCTTCACATATACAACTACCACCACTCCCTTTTAAAACTCTCATTAATACCTTTAATTTGATACCCTATGTACAAACTCATTCTAAGAGTCACCCCTGGTCCACCTTTATGGCGATATTTCGAAAAGGCGAACACTATAGAACGAAGGCCCATCCCTTTTAAAAATACTCATTAACACCTTTCAATTGATACCATATCGTACAAAACAAAGTCTAGAGTCACCCCTGGTCCATAGAAAGGCTCCACTCCTCTTAAAAATACTCATTAACCATTCGGTTTGTATATCCCATACTGCACAAACGAATTCTATGAGTCACCCTGAGTCAACCTTTATGGCTGATATCTCGAAATACGTGGTCCACTATAGAAACTAAGCCCCACGCCCTTTCTAAATATCATGACACCTTTTCAGTTGATGACCCATCATCATCACAAACAATCTAAAGTCACCCTGGTCCACCTTATGCGATCTCTCGAAAGGCGAACACCTAGAAAACGAAGGCCACTCATCACTTTTAAAAAACTCATTAACACCTTTCATTTGATACCCATATCGTACAAACAAAGTCTAGAGTACCCCTGGTCCACTTTATTGCGGTACTCGAAAATGCATCCACCTATAGAACTAAGGCCCACTCCGCTCTTAAAATACTCATTAACTCCTTTTCGTTTGATACCCATATGTGCACATAACGAATTCTAGAGTCACCCCTTGTGCCCACCTTTATGGCGATATCTCGAAAAACGGCGTTTCCACCTATAGGAAATAAGGGCCCATACTCCTTTTTAAAATACTAATTAACACTCTTTCGTTGATGCCCATATTGTAGCAAACAAAATTCCTAGGGTCACCCTGGTCCCACCTTTATTGGCGATATCTCGAAACGGGGTCCACCTATGGAACTTTAAGGATTACTCCCTTTTAAAATGATCTCATTAAACACCTTTTATTTGATACCCATATTCGGTATAGCACAAGATTCTAAGAGTAACCCCTGGTCACTTTTTATGGCTGAGTTATCTCGAAACAAAGGCGTCGCATCTTATAGAACTATAGGTACAAGCCCTTTTAAAATATTACTCAGTTTAATACTTTCGATTTGATACCACAATTATGTACAAAACGCAATCTAGAGTCAACCCTGATCCACCTTTAGGCTTAATTCCCTAATGGCGTAAACCTATAGGAAGCTAATGGCCCACTCCCTCATAAAATACTCTTTAAATGCCTTTCATTGATACACATGTCATCAAACACATTCCAGGGTTTTCCCTCGGTTCATTTTCCTTTACATGGTTATCCGCGCTACCTTTATGTGGTCACCATAGCTCCTCCAACCTCTCGCAGTTATGTAATGTTCCCGGTCTACACCACCGAACTACCCCCCAACTTCCTCCGACACTTTTTTTTGATACTTCTGCGTAGTCGGATAAAATACTTCATTGATAACTTTTCGACTCAAATTAGATACAGAAAAAAACTTTTTCCCTGAGTCGGAAACAATATTATATACAGTATAAAAAAGGATATTGCAAAATGATCATAATAAATAGTATGAGCGAATTTTTCAGTGTTTCCGTTTTCCCGTTGTGTTCCCCCTATATTAAATGCCATTGAAGCCCACTTGAGGCATTTATACGCACTTACCTTGGCACAGTATTTATTTGCGTATAATAAATTATTAAAAAATTTTTCAAACACGCACTCAAGTTATTCACTTTCACGGATATAATAGAACTAGAAAAATTGTTTTATACTTATTGCGCTGCGCATCGATAGAAGAAATAACGCTATATACGAAATTATGAACCGTTATTTTGTCTGCCATTTGGTTTTGTCACAAAACACATGTTGCAAAGCTCATAAGAAATTGTTTGGCGCCACAAAAATGAGCATCGTTCTTTGCTCACTTGCGAGAATTTCTGCAAACATTAAGCGAGTGATATGCGGTATATAAATTTTCTATCGCTCTTTGTTCGCGTAGGAGCTTGTTTACAGGTTTTTTTTGCGATAAAATAAAGTTTATATCTCCTTTTGTCACATATCGAGACAATTCTGAGCTTTTGCGAAAGTCTCGCAAAATTAATCAAACTTGGAAATTTATACTTCTTTTCGTTTGTTAACATTTCACTCTTAAAAATGCAATAACATTATCTCGAACATATGTATGTGCGAGAGTGCGTCTAAGTATTCGAAGTTACTGAGACATTAAGGCTTATGCGGATTCTTTTTTACATTTTATGCGTTATATGCTTTATCTTTTTTTGTAATTTGCTGAAACGAATACGTGGTGATCCTGTCTGCTGTTGCTATGACTATCCAACGTAAATCTAATCGTAATAAAATTTGAAGTCATTACAATTTTTGGCCGTTGGAGCACAGTGGAAGCAGAAGTTGACAAAATGCCAATTTCATACTTTATCTTTAATAAGTTGATATTTTTTAGCCACAAAGTAAACTAAAACGAATTAGATTTTCGTATTTTTCATATTAGGTTACACTCAAAAACCTTTCTCAGAACATCGGACTGATTTTTCGCTGTAAATTTTTTTTCCTCAAATGCAAAGCGAATTCAGTACAGGTTGTTGGGATCCCACAGCTGATCGCTTCGTTTGATTATGTTCCATTACATTGCCTTATACTTTAATATGAATTTAATCGAAATCAAATTAA
>JARSSU010045301.1:0-57749 GCA_029619165.1 Eurosta solidaginis | reverse complement strand
TCTCTCTCAGCTTTTCTTCCAAGACACCAGTGGATTTCTTGACATTCCTCTCCGCATCGGCATCTATCCCATACTTCAAATCAGCTGGCAGTCGAAGGTCATTGCCAAAAATTACCTTTGCGGGAGTTTGGCCCGTTGTCTCATGTACTGACGATCGGTAGGCCATCAAGAATAATGATATGTGTGTATCCCAGTTCTTATGGTACTTGTCTACTACTTTCCTTAAATGCTCCTCCAACGTTCTATTGAAACGTTCCACCATACCATCGGACTGAGGATGCAATGCAGTTGTCCATGTTTTCCGAATGCCCAACTTCTTGCACATTTCTTGGAACACAGCTGATTCAAAATTCCTGCCTTGGTCAGAATGTAACTCCATTGTACACCATACCTTGCAACCCATTCGTTTGTAACCACTTCTGCTACTGTTTCTGCTTCTTGGTTTGGGATTGGGTATACCTCTGGCCATTTACTGAAATAATCCATAACCACCAGTACGTATTTGTTTCCGCGGTTGCTAGTAGGAAATGGACCTGCGACATCCATGGCGATCCTTTCAAATGGTGCACCTGAAATATACTGCTTCATCTGGCCATGACTTCGTGTTTTGGGCCCTTTCGCTCTGTTGTATACCTCGCAGTTGGCAATCCACTCGGTGACCGACTGACGGCAACCAACCCAATAGAATCTGCTTAATTTTCTCGAGCGTCTTTGTGATTCCAAGATGACCTCCACTTGGACCATTATGCAGCTCGCTGAGCACGTCAGGAATCCTCTTTCTGGGAACAACTATCAGTTTCTTCTTGCATTGACCATCCTCACTCTCCCATACTCGATGAAGGCAACCGGATATCAATTCTAAACTGTTCAACTGTGCCCAATATGACTTCGCAATGGGACTCTCTGCTAACATCTCTTCTCTGCTTGGTCTTTCGTTTCGTTCGAGCCCTTGCATAACATGTAACAGATCTGTATCTTCTAGCTGACACTTTCTTAGTTGTTCCTTGTCCCATTCATCCGTACACGTTATAGTCATTAGCCGGACATCTATAATGACTTCTTTAGCCTCGGCCTTTGAACAGTGCTTGCATTCCAAACTACATGGTCTTCGTGACATTGCATCAGCATTTCCATGGGTACTACCTTTTCGATGCTCAATGGAAAAGTCATAGCTTTGTAGTCGGTCGATCCACCGTGCCAATTGTCCTTCCGGATTACGGAACTGCAGAAGCCATTTCAACGCTGCGTGATCTGTCCTGACACGGAATCGCTGGCCGTAGCGGTATTTGTGAAAATGTTTAATGCACTCTACTAACGCCAACAGCTCTCTCCGCGTAACGCAGTAGTTCCTCTCTGGTTTTCCAATCGAACGGCTGTAATATGCCACTACCTTCTCCAATTACCTCGGTGTCCTCTCCCGTTGCTGTACGTAATCTTGCTCCAAGCAATGGTCTTGTCTTTTTGTTGACTAAATCCGCTCGAATAATGGAATGGGATGCACCCGTATCTACAGTCAGTAAACGTTCCTTTCTATCCACATGTCCTCCGACAGTAAGATTGCTTGACCTTCTTCCAATTTGTGAGATAGAGATTATGGGGCATTCAATTGAGGGAGCCAGCTGTCGCCCCTTGCGGCTGACTCGCTTTAGTTTAACGATTGAGTGGATTTTGCGATTTGATCCTCTCCTTCAGCTCTGCGTTTACGACCACTCACATTGCTGGAACTGTTAGGATTGGTACTGCAATAACGTGCAATGTGCCCTGGCTTTCCACATTTGAAGCATTTGACGGCACCATCGTTTTTCTGCTGCGTTCCTTTTAATGCTTCCAAAATTGTGTCTACCCAGTCTGGCCTTTCCACTTCCACGCGATGAGCTTTGTATGTGGGCTTACTCAAAAGTGACGCTGTTTCCTGAGTCAGCGCATGGGATACCGTTTCTGCAAATGTTGGCTTTGGGTTTGCGTATGTGGCTCGCTTCGTTTCGACGTCCCTTATGCCATTTATAAAGCTCTGAATTTTTACCCTTTCGGTGTATTCCACGGGTGCGTCGGCATTCGCCAAATGTGCAAGCCTTTCGACATCTGACGCAAACTCCAGCAAAGTCTCATTAGCTTTTTGGTAGCGGTTTTGCAACTCTATTTGGTGTATCTGCTTCCTGTGTTCGCTTCCGTATCGCCGTTCTACAGCAGCCATCAATGCGTCATAACTGTTCCGTTCGTACTCTGGAATAGTCTGTAAGATTTCGGCAGCTGGTCCTTTCAATGCTACGAAGAGTCAGCAACTTTATCTTCAGCATTCCAGTTGTTCACTGCTGCGGTCTTCTCAAATTGTAGCTTAAAGACCTGGAAAGGAACAGAACCGTCAAAAGATGGTGTTTTTACCTTTGGATTACTCGTTGAAACTGCTGGGCGATTCAGTTGCAACTGCTCGATACGTCCTCTCAAAGCATCCACCTTGGCCTCGATTTTTTCCTCAAACTGTAAAATTTTTGTATCTTGCGCCTCCAACTTCGAGGAAATACGTCCTTCTTGCTCTTCCAGTTGAGCAGAGATCTGCGATGATATCTGTGCTGAAATTTGCGCCGAAATTTCGGATATTCGTGCCTCTTGTGCTTCAATCTTCGCTGTTATACGGTTCTCCTGCGATTCCAGCTGAGTCTCCATCTTGGATGTTATGCGTGTCTCTTGCGATTCCAGTTGAGATGAAATACTTGTCTTCTGTTCTTCCAGTTGAGTTGACATGTTGGTGGATATTTGTGATGACATTTCGGACATTTGTGCCGATATTGCAGCCAATATCATGATCAGGTCTGTGTTCGCCATTGTCTGCGGTGTTTCTTCCATTTTTGTTATTTCCTCGCCATCGAGACGAAAGTCATACTCTTCCACATCAATTCCTTCTGCTTCCATTGCCTCTCGTAGCCGTGCCTGAAGTTCAAGTTTAACGCCGCTTGTATTCAATCTACGGCTCTCCAAATTCTTCTTCAGTTGCTGGATCTTCAATTCACTGAACTTTGCCATGTCCTTGTTGTCCTCTGGAATTTATTCAACAATCCCACTTCTGAAACCAATTGTAACGAATTTACTTGCAAATCCTCTTATTTGCAACCTCTGCTAAGTTCGAATCACTAAACTGTTGAATAAATAACTCCAATATTGAATAATGGAAAAATGGCCTTTATTAAAGTACTTCACAATAACACTTATACTTTGCAATGAATAGCTTGCTTAATAACCAAACTGATTGATAGCTCAAATGAAACTGATTTCTCGCCTCTACTGTCGCGCCTTTTATACTTTTTGATTTCTCATTGCATACTTCTAGGTTTTTCCATTCCAGAACTTACTAGTTAGTTATCAGCTACAAAATCGCCAGCCACAACTACGTTTATAACTTCTCATTTGAGTAATACTTGCACAAATTATTGCCCTCTCATGTGACAACTCAGATAAGATATATGCATGTGTTTGTGCATTGCTTCTCCGCTGCTCGCAATTATTGATTCGTTTATGTAGATACATAATGATTGAATTATTGATGTGAATTCACGTCACTGCTTAGCATCGGCCTAGAGATGGCAGTACCCCTCAGTGTTGCTAATATTCGTAACAATATTACTAAGATGTTTCGCCATCTCTTTCATATTTTTTTTCTTGTGTACATTTCCAGTTGTAGAAACTTCTATATTTTATCCTTTTCTATATACATACATATATGTGACCCGATCTATGAAAAGGTGGCTTATGACTCAAAAAAAAACAGCTGTTTCTCGCAACAGCTGCTAACAGCTGTTCTCGCAATTTCTTTTTGAGTCATAAGCCACCTTTTCATAGACCGGGTCACATATATATATTTTTTTGTTTAATTCAATAATTTTATACATTTAATTTATTTAATTCCTTCACATCACATCAATCAAAGCTTTCTGTTAAGATAGATTGTTGGGCGAAATTACAAGGATTTTTACCCTACAGCACACAACTATACCGCATTAGACTTAGAAAGAACTAGGAGCTGGAAGCTAAGAAGACTTTAGAAAGACGAACAAATTTACTTCGTACATTTTAGTCATATGCATGTAATACATATGTATAGTTTTGTATAGGCATTATTATGTATAGAAAATATTAACATTTTGAAGCTCTCAGTCTTCGAAAAGTTCCAAAATTCGTATAATTAATTATTTAGCTTGAAAATTCAAAACTTCTTAAATATCAGAAAAAGCGGCTTCGGGGTATCCATATACGCCTTTGGGGCGATTTTTGCCTTTGAGCTCCTTCGCTGAAAATTCTTCTCTTCGCTGGTCATAATAGGGGATGTTAGCAAAGCACAGTATTATATCGTCTATAATATTTCGCACTTTAAATTGTTTTTAGCGCGTTAAATTTCTCACGATAAATCTTTACATAAAGAAATACTTTAAGTTTTAAACTTGGATAGGTGAATCTATATTGTAACGAATTTAGTCTCCGCTTATTTTACACCTTCTACTATCGTTCGTATCGCTAAATTGTTGAATAAATAACTCCAATATTCAATAATGCAAAATGTCTTTATTAGACTACTTTGAAAATACTTCACAATAACACTTATACTTCGCAACCAATAGCGTGCTTAAATCAAACTGATTGCTCATGCCTCAGCTGGTGCTGCTTTTATACTCTTCGGTTTCCTCGTTCGCATATTTCTAGGCGTTTCTTCCTTCTAGAATTTACTAGTTCGCTGAAGATTGCATACTTTTGTGAGTATCTCAGAAATATGCATGTGTATGTGTGAGAACTACTTTGCTGATGATTGCATACTTTTGTGAGTATCTCTCCGCTGCTGTATGTACATATGTGTAGACATAATGATTGATTTGTTTATGTAGATACAAGTGAATGCTTAGTATCGGCTTAGAGATATAGTATCCCTTAGTGCTGCTAATATTCGTCACAATATAAACGATTTTAAAGTTCGCGTTTGCGTGACATTAGCAATAAAGTTTAACTTTTCACCAAGACTTGATCCAACATAAAAGACCGATATTGGAAAATTTGGGTCTTATATAGACACGAAATATGTGACGTGATTTTTTTTAGAAGAGGATGGTTGGATAGGAATTATCAAAATATATCTGCAACCTTCACTAAATGCGTTTTTATGGGAAGTTATTTGCCAAGCTTAACCCTTGCATTACTTTATATCTTTTCCATTATACCAACCTTCTTTGCCATTGATTATGGCACAAAATTTGTACATGTTATTTCCTTTTGTGGCAATAACTGAGGATTTGATGAAAACTGGTGCGAGTTTGGGCATTGAATTTCTTCAAGCTGTCGCTTTGAACAAAGTTGCGACGATATACTTCGTCACCTACTTTGAACTTCTTTAATCTGCTGCGCAGATTATAGCGCTGAGCTGATTTTTCAAAGACACTCTGAATATTTCTGACCAGGTCAATATGCACGAGTCGGAGCTTGTCTATGCGGTCTATTACATGTATGCTGATGATGTAAAACTTTTTAGGTGTTGTTGTTGTTGTTGTAGCGATAAGGTTGCTCCCCGAAGGCTTTGGGGAGTGTTATCGATGTGATGGTCCTTTGCCGGATCAAATCCGGTACGCTCCGGTACCGTAGCACCATTAAGGTGCTAGCCCGACCATCGCGGGAACGATTTATGTGGCCACATTAAACCTTCAGGCCATTCCCTCCCTCCCTACCCCCAAGTTCCATGAGGAGCTTGGGGTGCCAGAACCTCGTCTGTTAGTGAAACAGGATTCGCCGAGGATAGGTGAGGTTGGCAATTGGGTTTGGAGAAGCTATATATTGCGCTGGCAACCTGAAAGGTTGCGCTACAGAGCCCCTTGAATCTGGTATTTTAGTCGCCTCTTACGACAGGCATACCTACCGCGGGTATATTCTGATCCCCTAACCCGCTGGGGCAACTTTTTAGGTCTTATGCGTCTATCGACGAACGTCCCTTGCTACAAGCGGATTTAAACTGCCTAGTTACTTGGTGCAACATAAATTCAATGCCGCTGAACCTCAATAAATGTAAATTCATGTGCCTCTCTCGAAGATCTTTGCCTACTCTACGTAATTAATAATTTTTGTCTTCTATCAGAAAACTATTTTGTAGACTTGGGAGTCACGATAGATGCTAAACTTAGTTTCAACCTTCATATTAATGGTTCTGTCAATAAGGCTAGAGGTGTTCTTTCATTCGTGAAACGGTAGTCCAAAGAATTTAGTGATCCTTATGTAACTAAAGCTCTTTTCATCACTTTAGTTAGACCGATACTAAAATACGCATTAATAGTCTGGAATCCACAATATTGGGTTCATGCAGATAGACTTGAATCAATACAAAAGCAATTTCTACTTTTCTCTTTAAGGCATTTTCAGTGGGACTCTGCGTATAATCTTCCACGTTATACTAGTCGGTTGAAGCTTGCCAATCTTCCAACTCTCGCTAGTCGTAGAGAAATGCTAGCTGTTATATTTATGGCTAAACTCCTGAACGGATGGATTTTTAGTCCAATTCTTTTGAACGAAGTAAAATTTTACGTCCCATCACGGGTGTCAAGACATTACAAACCTCTTCTTTTGAGGCAGTGTAGAACTAATTTCGAATTAAATGAACATTTTCGGTGTTTGTGACATGATTTTAACACTCATTCTAATTTATTTGATATATTTTTTACCATGAAGAAAACTGTCCTATCCCTATCCTATCTTAACTCTTAACAAAAAAAAATCAATTATATGTATAATTTCTAACTGTTATCTAATTTCTAACTGTTATGTATAGTACTCAGTTGATGATTTTTATTCTGTAGCTGATTTTTATTCGACGCTTAACAAACCTCCGCCTATCAACAACTCGGCAAAAACAAATCCGTGCGTCATGCGGATGCGCCCCTCGCGCCGGTCGGACGGGCTTTGGAGGGTATTAATCCGTTGGGTATTATTATTATTTACTTGAGGCTTATTGAGTGGTTTGTGAAGTTTGTATGATTGTGTGGCAGTTTTGGTAGTCGATGTTTCAGGGGGAAATAGGACGTTCTTCAACCAAATTCTGAGATAGGTCGTTTTAAGCCAATCTCTGAAAAAGGGCGTCATTCAAGCGTTTTCTGAGATAGGGCGTTGCCAAAACGGCAACCGAGAAAGGGTAATATTCCACTAAGCACTCCATATAGTATAATAGGCTTAAACCGAACTTGAATTTATTGACCTGTATAATTATTGTTTTTTGTATTCTTTTCACAGACTCTTGGAAAACTCTCGCCATTATCACTTAAAGTCACATT
The DNA here is from genome assembly GCA_029619165.1 of Eurosta solidaginis. Lineage (NCBI taxonomy): Eukaryota > Metazoa > Arthropoda > Insecta > Diptera > Tephritidae > Eurosta > Eurosta solidaginis. The sequence goes on along the minus strand of JARSSU010045301.1, from coordinate 50,457 downwards.
TCGGCAATTAGAGCTGGGTTCCAAATGTTGCTCCCACAATGCTTAAAAATGGAGTATCGATGGTAGTTCGCCATTTGGAAAACAGCGACTTCAGGAAGGTGTACGCGCGCTCCTTATTGATAAGGACCAAAAACCAAATGGAATCCTCCCACTTTGGAAGCGGTGACTCAAGAACGTGTTGAGTCATTCTTTCGAAAAACTTCCAGATACCGAAGAGCTGAAATTGTGATCAGCACTTTAGTTGGAATCGTTCATGAGCTGTAAAACAGTAAATTTCTTTAACAACTTTGAAATTTTATTTATTATTTTGTGTTACACTTTTCTTTACAAATATGTATTTCCATTTAATTACTATGTAAAATTTATTCGGGCTTTTCAAAACTATAGTTTCGGGATTGAACAGAGAACATTAATTGAGAAGCTCCATATCGAAACGCAACAATTGCAACCGAACACGTTTCGAGAAAATGTAATAAGAAATGTAGTGTCTTAGTACAAGTACAAATTATTACGTAAATTTTTAGTAAGTTTAAACCAATTTTCTTTTAATTTTTCACTTGGGACCGAGCGACCTAGAAGATATTGGCAAGGAGAATATGATTATATAAAAATTCGTGTTTTGATATGGGACTCCTCAATTGCAATTGATAATGCATTTTAGAACTTTTAGAATTGAGGAGTCGCGTGCGAAAAGGGAACTTCTTTGAAAATTAGGATTTGAGATTTTCGTGTTTCAAACATTTGAGCTACCAGAGCTTTTTTGTAGTGTTTGAAATATTTTCTGATTATATAGTATATTTCATGGTATAAATACTACAAACCGGTGAGAGCCAAAATGACGTTTAAACAAATTTAAAAATTCTCACTGCTCTCAATTTTATTTTATATTTTGGTGATGTTTTCATAACAGAAATATAACAAACTGTATTATATGTGGTAATTCTATACGACAGCATGACACTCTTAAAACACATCAAAAATATCAATAGGGGTATCAAAAGACGCGTTTTGATCCAAAACGGAGGTAAAAATTTTGGGTCTGTCAAGAGATATTTGCCAAGAAATTTTGGTTGTTGTAATTTTGATGATTTTGTGGAACCCACAAAAAATTGTGAACATAAGTAAGGTAATTTTTTTATAGCGCGGCCAGGCCGCCATACAAAAAATGTTCGCGCGCAATACTATGGATCCCACCCTCGTTCGGAGCACTCGGAGTCATTTTCGGGTTTTCGTTAATATCTTTTGAACGATCTAAAATTTTTATTTCCGCCTTCGGATTTATTGTTGTTGAGGTCAGTACGAGTCTGTTGACACCTCTCTCGTATTTTTGGACACGTGTTACCAGTGACATGCTGTCGTATAGAATTACATATATGTTTGCATTCTAACATTAATATTATGATACTAGCAGACCCGACAGACGTGTTCTGCCCTAAATTTGGTCTATCTGCATACATCTTAATAAGCGTTTTCCATCTAACTGCCTCGTCCCCTCTATATTCTATCCCTTATTCACTCCTCCCTCCGTTTTTCGATCATCTCTCTTTCGTTCACTCTATATCTTTCTCAGTCTCTTCTCCTTCCCTCTTTCTCTTCTATCAAGTTCTTCTCATTCTCTTCATCCCTTATTGCCAGTCCCAGAGGGTGGTATGTATTTTGTTCCAGTCTATTCCGAGTCCCAGTCCACTCCGAGTTCAGCCCCAGTCCTAGTCCTAATCCAGTCCAGTCCGCCTCTAGTCTAGTCCCGGACAAAGGATCGTAAATACTAATACAGCAATTAATACACCAAATTTCAGGCAATCGAATAGACGTACATATGTATATAGGTATGTGGGTATTATTAATTTCATGTCTTTATTTCGGCTTCGCATGCTCATTTATCAGTTTTGCCAGGTTGATGCGACTAAATCGAATATGACAATGGAAATTACTTTAATAGTCTCTCAGCAACAGCTTTCATTTGATATCCATATTACACACACATTGTAGGGGTATCCGGGTCCACGTTTTGGCCTATATCTCAAAACCCTAGTCACCCAGCGATATAAAATTACTCTGTACTAAACGCACACCTCAGCAGCTTTCATTTGCTATCCATATTGACACACAGCCTCTGAGGGTTATCCGGGTCCCGTTTTGGCCTATAGTCTCGAGACCCTAGACACCCAGCGATATAAAAACTTATCTCTGCACTCACGCACACATACACAGCTCATTTTGATAGCCGTGACTGTGAAACACATCCTAGTGTTCGCCTGATCCAATAGGTTTTGCCGATATCTCGAGACCCTAGTCACGCATAGGTATAGTAAAAAACTACCCTAGTACTAGGCATTCATCAACAGTCAATTTGATAGCCGTATGTGAAAACACATCCTAGTGTTACCCTGGATCACGCTTTGGGGCATATATCTCGAGACCCTAGTCACCAATAGGTATGAAGAACTACCCTATACTAGTCGCATTCATCAACAGCTCATTTGGTACCATACTGTAAAAACTGATTCACAGTTTTGTGCCTATCATCTCGAGACCCTAGTGACAATAGGTATGAGACTACTGTACTAACGCACATCATCAACAGCTTCAATATGAATACCCATAATGCTAAAAACACAGCCTAGTGTTACCACTGATTCACGTTTGACGTATCTCTCGAGACCCTAGTCACCAATAGGTATGAAAACTACCAGCTGTAGCCTCAAGCAGTGCGATCACAAGCTTCATGGTACGATAATGTCAAAGACACATCCTAGTGTCTACCCTGATTCGCGTTTTAGGCCTATATCAGGCACGACACCTAGTCACAATAGTGATAGAAAACGACCCTGTACTAAGCCTCATCAGACAGCTTCACTTTGATACCGCATCATGTGACAACTACATCTAGTGTTACTGTCGCTGATCCGTACGTTTGTGGCCGATATCTCAGGAGGACCCGAGTCACACATAGTGAATGAAAACTACCCTCTATCCTAAGGCATGCATCACACGCTTCAGTTTGGTACCCATAACTGTAAAAACTGATTTCACGTTTTGCCCTATATCTCGAGAACCTAGTCACCAGAGGTATGAACTACCCTGTACTAAAGCTCATCAACAGCTTTCAATCTTTGTACCCATATGTAAAAACACTCCTAGTGTTACCCTGATCCACGTTTTTGGCCTATATCTCGAGACCCTAGTCACCAATAGGTATGAAAACTACCCTATACTAAGGCATTCATCAACAGCTTCAATTTGATACCCATAATGTGAAAACACTGTTTACCCTGATCCACGTTTTGGCTATATCTCGAGACCCTAGTCACCAATAGGTATGAAAACTACCCTATACTAAGCATTCATCAACAGCTTCAATTTGATACCCATAATGTAAAACACATCCTAGTGTTACCCTGATTCACGTTTTGGCCTATATCTCGAGACCCTAGTCACCAATAGGTATGAAACTACCCTGTACTAAGGCACTCATCAACAGCTTCAATTTGGTACCCATAATGTAAAAACACATCCTAGTGTTACCCTGATTCACGTTTTGGCCTATATCTCGAGACCCTAGTCACCAATAGGTATGAAAACTACCCTGTACTAAAGCACTCATCAACAGCTTCAATTGATTCCCATATGTAAAAACACATCTAGTGTTACCCTGATTCACGTTTTGCCTATATCTCGAGACCCTAGTCCCATAGGTATGAAAACTACCCTGTACTAAAGCATCATCAAGTACAAATCACCCTAGTGTTACCCTGATTCACGTTTTGGCCTATATCTGGAGACCCTAGTCACCAATAGGTATGAAAACTACCCTGTACTAAAGCCCTCATCAACAGCTTCAATTTGATAGCCGCAATGTGAAAACACATCCTAGTGTTACCCTGATCCACGTTTTGGCCTATATCTCGAGACCCCAGTCACCAATAGGTATGAAAACTACCCTATACTAAGGCATTCATCAACAGCTTCAATTTGGTACCCATAATGTAAAAACTGATTCACGTTTTGGCCTATATCTCGAGACCCTAGTGACCAATAGGTATGAAAACTACCCTGTACTAAAGCACTCATCAACAGCTTCAATTTGATACCCATAATGTAAAAACACTATCTAGGCGTTCACGGGCCCACGTTTTGGCATATATCTCGAGACCCTAGTCACCCAGAGGCATGAAAACTACCCTGTACTAAAGCACTCATCAACAGCTTTCATTTGATATCCATATTGTATAAACACATTCTAGGGGTGCCGGGTCCACGTTTTGGCCTATATCTCGAGACCCTAGTCACCCAGGGTACGAAAAATACCCAGTATCAAAGTACTCATAAACAGCTTCCATTTGATACCCATATTGTACAAACACATCCCAGGATTACCCAGGTCCACGTTTTGATCTCAAGACCCTATCCAGAACGGGATAAAAAGTATCCTATGTCCGTTCGCTGGTTCTAAGCTACCTCTCCACCAATTTTCAGCCAATCGGTTCATCCGTTCTTGAGTTATGCGTAGTGTAACTAACACGACTTTCTTTTATATATATAGATTTTATCCAAAACCGAATAACCAGAAAATAAGAAATCTCAACGGTCAATCGCATTCCAGAATTTTCAATTCAAGAATTGTATTGTGGTTTCCCGCAAAAGGAAGCATCAGGACACGATCCTCTTCTGAGGAATTTTCTTCAACAAATTGTTTAGAAATTTATCTGCGTCTGCGCGAAGAGAAGAAAAACCCGACTTACATTAATAATATCATTTTGGTGTAATATATATCTGAGGAGATTAAGGTCTAGCTTTCCATCCAATTCGAAGGCTACGTATCGTGTATTCGTTTTTCTACGAACTGGCTCACCTAAATATATGTTTTGTGCCGACCCAAAAATTTATCTACTAAGGCGGACGAACTTTTGCTGCCAATTATGCCGAGGGACATCAATACCACTTATACTAATTTTCTTAAATATTTTTGATGGATAGACCAACTCACTAGCTCTACACCCACGGCGGCAGACTTTGACCGTTCAGCCGGTAAATTCAGCCTCCACGAACTATCATACTCCAACTGGACGATGATGTTTAGCTAAGCTGCGAAGAGCTACAGCGTTTTTGCTTGCGTGGGCAAGTTATGGGAAGATCTCCACTGGGTTCGGAGAAGCAGGTGGGGGAAGACTTTGATCTCTCTTGGTGTACCCTGTTGGCGTCAGTTTCGCGAAACAGGGTCAACTGGTGTGACTTGTTACGCAACGACCAGCATCTCCTAAGCGCCAATTAAAAAATGTATCTTCCAACCGCGAGGAAAAGGACCAAAACAAACCAAAGAATACCTCCAAGATAATTTTTTTTCCCGCATTAACGAGGACACTTGAGACTGCTGATCTCTTATAAAGTGAAGTTTCAGCATTTTGAGGGTTAAAGACGTATCAACCAAGTGAAGAAGGATGAATGAAAAATCAATAGGGGTGGTCTCCAATATTCGCTTCTTAATTAGAAGAGGTTGCGAAGTAAGGGTTTTTCTTTGTCCCTTTGCAAAAATAGCGCGTGTTGAGACATCCATTATATTGGTAACTCATTTTTTTGCTATATACATACATAAAAACCGATTTCAAAACTTTAGAAATATTTTTTCACTTATTTCTTTATTTCTTCTTCTTATTTATATTATTATAAGCATTTTATTTTTTTGGCATTAAAAAAAATTAAAAAGTCAAACCAACAATTTTTTTTTGTGTTTACTTTTGGTTTGGCATTTCCACAAAGTTTAAGGGAGTGATTTAAAATTTTTTTTTAAATCAAAAAACCCGATTATGGCCGCCAAGAAGAGTAATGCTTTTACGTGGTAATATTTATACCATGGTATATTTCATATATAGACTTTCAAAAGTATATGTTAACAAAATCCATTTTTGCACAATTGTTTGCCAAAAATTGCGAAATAAATTGAAAATAAATATTGTCTTTACGTTTTTCGATATAACGCAGACAGTTGCAGATATCTAAAAAAATTTGGTGTAGGTATAAAAAGCTGGTCCTATTCTTATCGAGCTGTTTTACGCCAAAAGGGAACATTGACCCTTGCCCCCTTTTAGCACATAGCTCATTATTGCTGAATGGCAAACACAAAAGGTACAACTTTTTTTTAAAGTTTTTTACGTTGAGCGTGAGTCCAGATATAGCAGAGGGTGTGGGTAGTTTGCAGTTTCGTGTTATCTAGGCTGTAACTTGCCTTTTAACTTAAAAATTCTGTTATCTTTATTTGTTGTTGTTTCACGAACTTTCTGAACCTTATGCACCAGACAGGTGCACAAAATTGTGTCGTATTTGAGAATACTCGCCCTCATAAAAATTTTAAGTGTTGCTGCTTGATGTTTTTTCAGTTACTTACATACGCTAATCCCATTTAAGAAAGGATTTCAAAATTTATTTTATTTATTTATTTATTTATTTAAGTCTACAGTACCGAATACCTTACAGACTAGAACAATATGTTAGATAAATCCCAAACAGAGAAGTAAATATTATATAGAATAATACAAAACACAAGTTTTTTACTAACAAATTCCCATTAAGTGTTTTACAAAGTGTGATTTCGAGGAAGCAAAGTCAACAGGGTTTGTGATTGAAAATGATTCATTTCACGCAATGCCCGAGCAATAGGCGCCATACTCGCATATTTTGTTTTAAAATTTTCTAAATAAAAGGGGAACATTGTACGCAGATTTCTTCGCGGAACATTAAAACTAATACGCTCAAGTAAAACTGGACAATCAATTACGCCATTAATAACGTTAAACACGAACCCAAGTGAAAGAACTTTCCGTCGCTTTTCCAAAGAATCCAAATTTATACCATACAGCGAGCATCATACGAGGGAGCTGGATCTTCAAACCGAAGGGAACGTAATGCGTGTTTTCAGAAAAACTTTTTGCACACGCTCGATCCTATTGATCGAAAACTGATCATATGGTCGCCAAATAAAGACTGCATACTCCAAGTGTGACTGGACAAGCGACGAAAATAGTTGTTTATGGGTGTAAGGGTCGTCAAATTCAGACGAGTTGCGACGAATGAAACCCAAAAGAGAATATGATTTTGAAATTATCCCATTTAAATGACTGTTGAAATTAAACTTTACATCAAACACAACTCCTAAATCCTTAAATTCTGTAACGGATTGTAGTACACCAGTACCAATAGCATACGATGTACTCAGATTGTACTGACGCTTGGAAAAGATAAATGGAAACATTTTTTAATATTTAAAGAGGCGCGATTTCACACACCATCTATAAATATTGTCGAGATCCTTCTGTAGGTTCATCGCGTCAACTAAGTTTCTAACATTACAAAAAATTTTTAAATCGTCTGCATAAAGCAAAAACTCCGCATGTAAGAAACAATCACTTATGTCGTTAATAAATAGTATAAATAGGAGTGGTCCTAAAATACTACCTTGGGGGAACCCACGAAGAGGCAACAAATTGGTTAGAAGATACACCATCAATCGTAACTACGCAGCATCTATTCATTAAATATGAATTGATCCACAATAAGAAAGATGAGTGAAATCCTATGCAGGCCAATTTACTAAGTAAAATTTTGTGCGAGACTTTATCGAAAGCCTTAGAAAAATCTGTATAAATACAGTCAACTTGAGTCCAGAAGAAAATGAAAATGAAGAAGTGCAGAATTCAGTGAACACAGCTAAATTAGAAACTGTTGACCGACCTGACACAAACCCATGTTGATTTGGGTTTATCAAAGTCTTAACAGCAAAATAGATTTATTCTTTGACTATGTATTCAAAAAGTTTTGAGATACATGAGAGCTTCGCTATCGGCCTATAGTTGCGAACATTACTTTTACTTCCATTTTTAAAAAACGGCGTTATGGTAGTCAGTTTCCAATCATTTAGGAATGTACCTGCGGATAGGGATTATTAAAATGATGACGAGTGGACTAACTAATGCTGAACACTTTTAAATAAAATAGCTGAGAAACCATCGACATCTGTCTTAGAAGAAGGCTTAAGGTATGCTAAACCATCAATAACATCCTTTGAAGAGATCTCCAAGTTCCCAAAATTCAAGAATGACGGGATATCAGCAGAAAAATCAGGGGGCACCCCGTCATCAGTCACATAGTTTGACTTAAAAAAGTCTGCAAATAGGTTTGCAGCCTCAACTGGGGTACTAGCATAACTGTTATCATATACAACCGATGTAGGTATACTTGAGCAAGCTTTCTTCGATTTAACAAAATTCCAAAACTATTTTTGGATTAGTTTTTAATGTTACGCTCAGTTCATTAAATACCTTTTATAAAGCTTTTATCTAAAGACTTAATTTTTTTTTGAAAATGCTGATATTTTACAAAATATGCGCAGTTATGAGATATTTTATACTTTTTAAGATACTATTTCGAATTGTTCTGTGAAAACCGAGACAGACATGTATGCAAACCACATGATTCAATTATTAAAGGTTTGTTCTCCAATGATGACAGAGCTTTGACACTCCCAAATATAAAAATCTGTAGTGATAATAAATTTGTAAATGCCAACAGGTTTTGGGGGGAATAACTCATTTTCTACTTATATTTCGTGAATTAATAAACGGTTATGTTGGATTTGTCATTCTTTCAGAATTTGTTTGAAGAATGCCATACGTCAGAATTTTATTCAAAAATACACTATTTTAAAAACTCCCTATCGAGCATAAGTTCAATGCATTTCGACATAAGAGCATTCTGAGGTAAGACGTCCTTCAACCTTATTCTGATATAAGGCGTTTTTGTGCCAAATCTGAATGGGAAATTTTTGAAAAATATTTGAGATAGGACGATTTCGAACTGGCAGCCGACATGGCTGAGTAGAGTCAGCAGTCGCAATGAACTGAATAGAAACGGCGTATTGTCTTAGAACTTTATATTTTACAATGAGTTAAACCTTTGTGCTGTCCTGCTACACAGGGAGTATTTACCTTTTTCTCTTTTCCGTTTAAGTATTCACGGAGTGTTCCGGATAAACCATTAATCTAGAGTATTCCGAACACGTTTTTCAATACTACCTCACGAGGTCCGAAGATTCCAGAAAACGATTCCACAAATTCTTAAATGGAGACGAATGTTCCGAACATGCTCAATGAAGGCATCTCCATTATTTACTAATTACATTTTTACGTGAATCGATTTACTAGTCGAGTTTTGACGTTTAACGATGAATTTTAAATTGGTTTGGATTTCGTATGTTCATAGGTTACGAAATGCACGATTCCTTGGTGTCCGTACTTTTCATAAAATTATCTATTTTCAGTCACACTAATAGATGCATGCCATTAGTTAATAAATTCATCATCAAATTTAAAAATGTACTTATCGGGTATTTGTAAACAGGAAGAGTATGAAATGAAAGTTAAGAAGAGTAAAAAGAATAGTATATTAGATTGGGTCGAAAAGAAGTTGCTAATGTCCGCCCTAAATTTAAAGATTATGTTTTTTTTTATCCTTCGAAATACAGCCGTTTTCTTTGTAACTTGGTTATTGGACGTCTGATTTTTAAAATTGATATGTCATTATTTGGTTTTGAGAAGCTTCACATTTCTGTTTAATGTCCTTTTAAGCTATGAAGTCGTTTTCCACATGATTAGGTCAGCTAACAAAGTTGTACACACACCCCTCCTCTTTTTAATATTTGGAAAACTTGAAAAAACAGATTTGGTTTTGTTTTGACGAGTAGTCTGTAAAATCTTCATGCCATTTTTGCCTGAATTGATTTTTGATGTCATTTAAGGCGTCATCACTAGATAGTTTTGTATTTATTACTTGTACACAATTTGTTGCATTTTAGCTAAGAGATCCGCCTTTTCATTCCCTGGGATACCTTTGTGACTAGGTGTCCAGATAATGTCCACTAAGTCAAAGTCCGCAGTACTTATATTTGATGTATGTTATATACACACGAGTTTTTGGTTGAGCTTTTAGTTAGTCGTTGGACATGCAATAAGACTATCAGTAAAAATCGCATTCGTTCATAGTTCCTTTCTTTGCGAGTTCTAAGGCTTTTATGATGCATTATCCACCAAAACTTGATGAGGATATGAATTTGTATATCTCTGTGTAGTTGTATATTCCACATCCCGTGGTGCTTGTGCCAACAGACGCATCCGTGAAAAAAACTTTAAATTGTCTAGAATCGTACTCGTTTATCATTTGTGTATATGTGGTTTGCGCACATCTAGAGCTGATGTTTCTTTTTGTCATTAAAAGTGTTTGTATGATCTTTAAACATGGAGAAGAAACAGTGGAATCACGACCTCAAGTCTGTCGAAGACCTGCTGAACTCATTGAAAACTTGCTATAGCTAGAGTTAACTGAAGGTTGAGCGTATAATAAGCGCTTGAAGTCTTCGTCAACTGCAAAGGTATTGACAAGTTCTTTGGCTGTGAGCCATTTTGCCCTTTCCGCAGGAGGTAATTCATTTGCCAGAACATAAATCAAAGGGATAGGCGTCTAGGGAGTCACCCCTAGCGCCCTGCTGAGAAGCTGTTCTGGAAAATTTGAATTCTATGCTTATTGGTTCAGGACAATTTGCTGGAGACGAGCAACAGTATTCAATTTTGCTTCTTACTAGTGATTTGTAGAGATTAGTGCACTTGTGGTGTAGCCGCTTTTACAGTAGTAGGCACTTGAAAGGTTGAATTTTTGTATGACTTTTCAATTATTCATCGTAGTGGTCCTTAACTGCTAGTGAAGCACTAATGTGTCTACCTAAAAATTTTATAGCAGCACTTGATCAATTCTTGTATTTTGAATAAAAACATCTATTGTGTTCTTGTAGATTTTGTTTAGATACATGATTTTCATCTTTGCTGTATTGAAGGAAAGATTGAGATCCTCACATTTGTTTGTAAAACTCCAGTATTTTATTTTGTAGACAATTAGTGGCTTCCATAAGATTTTGCCCATAGGACCATTATTAAGAAATCGTCCGCAAACTGATATAAGTCCGTATTGTTGTCTTCTATACTTGTAGTTTTGTGGTGTATACGTTGAAAGTACAGGGACAGACAACTGCTCTGAGGAAGGCCATTCCTTACCTCTAGCGTACTATTACTAGTTTGAGTTTCTCAGTGATAAAAAGTTTACTATCCATTCTTGTATGTGTCATCAATGTCTGTTTCATTCATAAGTGTTGCAGTTTCTTAATGTTGACGCAGTTATATGCATTACTGATGCAATAGAGCATACTATGACTTTAAGGCCTTCATTCTTTAGGATAGAAGCTTTATATATAATATAGTTTATGCAGTTGGTGGCGGATTTGCCTTTCCTGTAGGCAAATGAGTGATTTGGAAAAAATTGGCTCTTTCTAATGGCAAGAGATCCTATTTTTCACACTGATGTTAATGCATTTGAGAAGAAACAGATATTAGGCTATCGGCGAAAATTTGTGTATCTACTTAAATCTGCATCTTTTTGGTATGGGTACTATTTTTATCATACGCCATTCTTCAGGGATTTGATTGTAAGGAAATGTCGTTCAGCGCTGTACGTATATTATAGAGCCGAGTCTGGAAGAGTTTTTAGCATTTTGTATGTAACTTATCATAGCCTCAGCAGAGTTTGCTCTTATTATGTATAATTTTTATACAATTCCTCAAACTCTATAAAGTCATTTTTAGGCTCAATCGGTCTGTTTATTGGTAAAATCTCATTATCTGGCACCTGATTTTGATAAACTGAAGAAAGGCTGAGTCATTGTTGCTCGACCAAACTGCATGGTTGGCACATTTAAAATCCCCTCTCATAGCTTTGACAAATCTCCATGTCTCTTTAGAGGATGGATTTTCATTCAGTTCATTTATTTTATTCGAAAAGCTCTGTTTTTTTGCTTCTTTCACTTTGGATTTCCATTCTGCTTTTACCTCTATAAGATTTGAAAATTCTCTGGCGAAGGATGTGAATTGCATTTTTTGTATGCAACCCTGAGTAGACGGAATGTCTTCGCAAGGTCCTCATTCCACCAAACTCGTGGGCTGTTTTCTCCCCTCATCTCAAAAGTGGCTGCGTCTATTCTTCCTGAAACTTATTTTGGATATCTCAATATGGGTTCCATTGTTATGGTTTTAAGATTTGTGCATGAGTTTATTTGCGAAAGAAATCTGTTTTTTATTGTATAATGGTACTAATATCTATAATTATAGGGAAATGATGACTACCACCGAGTCCGAATTGGCTCCGTTTTCCAAGTAATGGGTAAATTGGCGTTCGTAAAAGATAAATCTAGTACCAAACATTTGGGGACATACAAGTCTCTTTTAAAAGTGATTGATCCATCGTTTAGATGCCAAAAGTTTTGTTGAAGAATAATATTATAGAGAGCACTACTCGTGAAGATGTCACCCCATGCTGAGGATCTAGCATTGAAATCACCCACAAACATAACATTTCATAGCTTTCAGAAAAGTGAAAATTCTTTGAACTTCTGCTTTAAATGGATTTATTGGTATACTGGGTGGAAAATATACTGTGCAGATAACTAAGTTGGGCCTCAGATTTAATGTCCTACGATGAGAACATCATATGCTGAGATGAATGTAATTTTTCATATCTTATGGATTTGGTGAGGGCAACAGCCACTCCACCATACCCATATTCCCTGTTATTTTCAATAATGTTAAAATTGATTAAGTTACGGTGTTGGGTTGCGTTTTGAAGTGAAGATTTCACTTAAACACGCTATGTCTATTGAATGTTTGTTAAATAAAATTCTATGCTGTTTAGATTGCTTTAAGAGATTGACAGTTGTATTGAAACAGTCTCATATTGATGTTGTTGGATAACTTGCTACATTATTTATTAATCAAGTTCTTGATTTATGGAGTTTTGTTCAAAGTGATTTTAATTTCGAGAATCCTTCAAGAGCATTGCCTAGTTGCGTACTAAGGCTTTCTCTTGAAGAACTTTGAAAAGTTGTGTGAGCAACCTTTCAAGATGTGTTACTTGCCCTTGAGATATTCGGGCCTTTCCAGTACCTACTGAGAAGGTACTTGTTTTTGACAAATTAAGGTTTGCATGAGGTGAGTGTCATTTTTCATGGCTGTAGCCTTTTTAGCTACGCTGCTGTACTTTTTCTTTGTGAGTCTTCTGTTTACCTCAGCGTCCTCTGTCTAATGTTAGTGTTTTGATTGGATATTGCAGGGAATTACGCTTCCTCTACAGTCAGCAGTTCAAATTGATTGCTACGATCTGGATAGCGCTCTTTCAACGCCTCCCGTCGTGAGATTTTCTTTACTGTTCTGATAAAGTTTATCTTCTGTTCTTTTTCCCATGTTTTGCAACTACTTTTTTCAGTAGATGTGTGGTCTGTACCACCACATAAAACGCACATTTTAATTTCACATTTGGAATCACACTCTTTTTTGCCGCATTTGATGCAGCGTTTTTTAGCTTTGCAGGAAAATTGGGTATGTCCCAATCTACCACAATTAAGGCACTGTCTCAGTGGAGGTACATAAAATTCCACTGTAAGTCTCGTATATTCAAAAATAATATATTTGGGAATGTCTTTTCCTTTGAAACCCAATTTTACTGTTGTGGTAGGGATGTATGTCTCAGTAACCTTGTCTTTTCGCGTAAAGCGCATAACTGTACTAATTGGAATGTCTGATATTGCCAGTTTTTTGTCACTGTCACTGTAGCAGTCCGGAATACCCTTGATTACGCCATAAGTTTCAATTGCCGTTCTGGGGATGAACGCTCTGAGCCCTTTTTGCTGACTTTGTCGTTCAACACAAGGTTGTTAGGTGCACATATATTTTTAAAAGTGATTTTAAATAATGACTTCCCAATGAGATGTATTAAATCAATGTCCTTAACATTGTAATTTTTAATTAAATTGTATAAGGGTAAACCATTTTTAATTGGTTTCTCACTTTTTATGATTTCATTGCATTTAGACGCATCTATTAGCACAAAAATTGTGCCATGAAAATCTTGTGGATATAATACTGTATCCACCACTGTACTAGCAGTACCATTTGGTGTATTTGTGTTTGTTTTTGGTATAGTACCGTTACCCGACGCCATATTTATTTTCAATCTTTTCTTTTTCACTCTCGTATGTAACAACAACTTCATCGTTAGTGTCCATTTCTGATGCATGTGCATTCACGCCTATAGCATTTTTGTCAACCCTAACCTCACAATTACCTGCTACATCAGTCTTATCCGTATTTTTGGTTACGTTTAATGAAATATCCTCCTTTTCGATCTTTTACTTTGCAAAAGATTGCTAAAAGAAAACGTTTCAAAGTCCTTAGCCGATGACGTCTTTGAAAATTGATTCGCAGACGCCATAGCGGCTTTTCTACTTATTGCTGCCTTAGGCAGCTTTCTTCTACTTTTCAACACGCTTAACTTCAAATTTTTATCATTCAACTCAGAAAAAACTGCAAAATACTCACTTTTGCTGGTTTATCCAAAAAGGCGTTTTTTATTTCGTATTAACAATTCAGTTTTGACAAGGTTTAATCAGCAATATTTTAAAGAAATTTTAAGCACTCTACCCTGGCGCCAAAAGAAGCTTTCTCAAGAACAAATATTAATCACTCCGATACTGCGCTTTAAACGTCCACATTTACCCGTAGCTCACTATCGAATTGCAAATTGTCCACTAAACAAAAAATTAACTCAATACAAATTGTAAATAAACAGCTGTCAAAAATATAGGGATCGTATTTTTATCGATATCACGTCGACATCAGTACATTGATGTTGATACGTGTTATGGAATCGCATTTTCGGTGGAAGCAGTAAGGAAGGCGGTCGGCATGATGTTGTGGTGCACAGTGGCTAGTCATTGTCGGCTGGGACGGGTCCTTGCCAACCTTACTGTTCCTGCGCCATAATCAGAAAAAAATGTCATATCATGCCTTAAAAAAACTCAGCTGTCAAATTCAACCGACAGAAGCGCAGAGACCGACTCAAAACGCTCAAATGGACTAAAACAACATCCGGCCGAACCGGATGTCACGGACAGACCGTTAAACATTCAAATTCAAAAAGAAATTCAAAAAAAATCTAGCGCAAAAAAAGACGAAACTAACCCAACCGGAAATGACCGGTTACTAACTGTTAAAAATTAAAATACAAACGCTGAAAAATAAAATAAAAAAAGCTGAAAATAGAAATAAAGGAAAGGGCCGAATATATTTAGGGGCGCCGCGGATGTTGTTGCGACGCCCGGTGCTATTCCCACCCTCAAAACCATGGCCATCGTCGCACCTAAAATTTCGGTGGCCCCTTAATTGGTTTACCTAGTACCTTCTAAATCAGAAAGACCGCCAGCATTCCCATTTTAAATACCAATTTATTGACAATTCATTTCAGTGAAACTTAGACTATATTTATATTAAATCTATCCTAGGTAAACCTCCGAGGTTAGCTAACTTTCCTCTTTTTCCGATTAGCGTAAGTTTTTTTACGTAGTCATATAAAATGTGTTTAGTTATAAGTGGAAGTTTAGTTATACAAAAACAGAAGAGAAAAACGTGTGCTAATGGGTTTAATTATAACCTTTTCTTTTGTTTGTTTTTAAACAAGTATCTGTTACGGGTTCAACTTTTGTAAAACAAAATTATCTTACCAAAAATTTAACACGATGATAAATATGAGTAATACAGATGTAAACGAAACAAAAATATCTTGCCCTATAAACCAATACTTATATATAAAAGGGGTTAAAAACAGAAAAAACATGTACATACTCTTTGAAATTGTAGGTGTGAGCGGTAGATAACTGAGCTGAAGCTAGAAAATTTCTGGTCTCAACTTTAAGATGGAGTATTTCCATTATTATTAATAATTTTATACTTTTCCTTGAGAAAAAAAATTGTCTTTTCTGTTTTATTTTTGTGTTAATTATTTTAGCTTATCTCATCTTATTTCATTTTATCTTAATTTAGTTTATTTCATTTATTTTATTTTATCTTAAGTTATTTTATTTCATTTTAGTTTATTTTATCCTACTAAGTTTTACTTCAGATTTTCAAGTCGAATGAAAGAAAAACCAGAAGTTCAAAAAAAATCTTCATGGAAAGTTTATTCACAACTTCCCTGTTTGATGAATCATATGTGACTCATAATATTGTATTGGGATGAGCTCATGAGTCACATGTGACGCATTTCCTTATACAACGTAAGACGCTTTCTTATTACGAACGTGTCGTTATATATGTTTGCGAATTCTGTGTGAGCGTAAATCAAAAGACCCGAACTTTAGGGAAGGGAACGAAAGTTTCGACAAATCCGCCTCTAATACCCTTTTCCTTTTTTTCCAGCTATAACATTTCTTTGC
Source organism: Eurosta solidaginis (assembly GCA_029619165.1). Taxonomy (NCBI): domain Eukaryota; kingdom Metazoa; phylum Arthropoda; class Insecta; order Diptera; family Tephritidae; genus Eurosta; species Eurosta solidaginis. The sequence goes on along the minus strand of JARSSU010045301.1, from coordinate 34,103 downwards.
CTAATTTCAACAATTTACATTTTTATCAAGAAGTTTTTATGGTAATTTAGCTAAATTTCGCAAAACGTTACGAGCCTGTATGCACCTACAAATTCATTCTTCTTTAAAGTACTTATTCATCCACGATTTAAGCTAACATTTATGTATGCGTATCTATGTAGTAGTGCGTTAATCGCGCAGACCTATTTATACAGTTCACTAGATGACTTAATAACCAAGTTAACGTTTATAACGCACATAGTGTATAGTTTAAATTTTTTGTAATTTTCTTTTTGTGTATTCCTAGTAAATATATTCAATTAAAACTTAAACTTCTAAATTTGTGGTAAGTCATACTCATTGAAGAAATTGTTTTACACATTCAAGTAAAACGTAAACTTTTAAATTTATAGTAAATCATACTCATTGAAGAAATTGTTTACATATTCAAGTAAAACGTAAACTTTTAAATTTATAGTAAATCATACTCATTAAAGAAATTGTTTACATATTCACTGTCAGTGTTGGTATTGTCTTGTTTCTTTTTGTTTTTTTGTTTTTTCTTGCTTCTAAATTAATTAAACTTCTTTAACTTTACTTTACGTTTACATTTTTACTTTGCAACAAGTGGATGTTGCTTTCTCTCGTTAATTTAGGTATATGTATATATGCATTACGTGTTAAAATTTTATACTAGCGTTGTAGCCTTAAGTTTGAAAATGTTTGTATATTAGTAAACTACATGTTGTTGCAGAGTCAAAATGAAAAAAAGAAAAAAAGTTGAGAGTACTAATACGTATATTTTGGTCAGTATCGGAACGAACTCACCGATTTAACCGTAGATTGTATGGAAACGCATTTTCGTTGGAAGCAGTAAGGAAGGCGGTCGGCATGATGTGGTGGTGCACAGTGGCTAGTCATTGTCGGCTGGGGCGGGTCCTTGCCAACCTTACTGTTCCTGCGCCATAAACAGAAAAAAGTTCCTATCATGCCTATCAAAACTAAAAGCTGTCAAATTCAAAAAAACCTGACAGAAGCGCAGAGACCGACTCAAAACGCTTATCAATACAAAATAAAACAACATCCGGCCGAACCGGATGTCACGGACAGACCGTTAAACATTCAAAAATTTAAATTCAAATTCAAAAAAAAACTGACGCAAAAAAAACTACCGAACCGGACATGGCCGGTTACTAACGCTGAAAATCAAAATCAAAAAAAAACTGCTGAAAATAGAATTGCAAAAAAAGCTGAAAATTAAAATGAAAAGAAAAGGGCCGAATATAACATAGGGGGCGCCGCGGGTGTTGTTGCGACGCCCGGTGCTTTGTCCCACCCTCAAAATCCATGGCCACCGACGCACCTAGATTTTCGGTGCCCCTTACCTGGTAACCCTACGTGCCCTCTAAATGAATAGACACCTCAGCATTCCCATTTTAATTACAATTTTATTGACAATTCATTTTAGTAAAGACTTATTCCGTACTTATGGCTAATATAGGTTATAATACTAACCCTAAACTAAGGCTTATTCAAACGAATATAAGGGAAACCCTAAGCAAAAAAAAATTCAAGGTTAGGCTAATCTCATGTTCTTTTCAAGAAGAAATTTTAGTTCCAAAGTTAGCGGAAGGCCATAGATATAGTTAAGTATGGGGGCGGAAGTTAAAAAAAACAATTGCTGTAATTTAGCTTATTTCGTTGTATCCTATTCTATTATAGTTTATTTTATTGTACTTTATTTTATTTTATTGTTTGTTTTTCTTATTTTAGTCTATCTCATTTTGTTTTATTGTAGTTTATGCTTTCTCTTGAAGAATTAGTTTAATTTTACTGTGTCTTTTTCTTTTATTTTTATTATTATTATTTATAAACTTTATTATTTTATTATAATTTATTTTATTTTTGGTATATTTAATTTAATTTTATTGAGCTGTATTTTATTCTGTCCGCAAAAAAATTGTGTCTGAACATATACGACTAATTTGTTTAGATTGTAATATCTATTTGTATCGGTGTTTGACAGTTTCATAAACTGTCTTTAATTTGCCTACTTTTAATATTATGTATTATAAGGTTTGCATGTCTGTGAACATATGCACTTTATGTATGTCATTTCAGGTATGTATGCCCATCCGTATTTTTGCGAACAACGCAAGTGCTATAGATTTTAAGCTTATTAACGTTTCTTACGCTTCAAAACCGTTTAAGCACTCCTTTTATGTATAATCTACGTTTAAAGTTCGTATGTATTTACGTAGTAATAGGCTTATCATGCTTCAGCCGCTGACATTAATTCTTTAACTATGTTAACCTTAGTTTAAAACTGAATAATCCGAGATTTCAAATTGGTTATGCCGTAGTTATTTACGCTTCTATAATGACCCTAGTTCACGCCTCTAAATTTTATGCATGAAAAATCTTAAATGGAGTTCATACCCACCCAGCATCTGGATGACGAATTTACCTCCGTATCAATAAGCTTTGATTACTCCTTGCGACTAAATACCGATTTTTGTTAAACAATTGAACCAACTTTCCATTGAAAATCCGATTGCCTTCCTATGCTCACACTTCTCGATAAATAAATTCACAAAAAAAAATTATGACTACATAAAAATGTGGTCGAGACCTAAGGAAATGTGTATGCTGTCCCTAGACTACGATGTCCGACAGCATTTATGCCGACACGTCGTCAAAAAAAAGAAAAAGGTTACAGTGTATGAAACCGTGGTACGGAAGCTCCGATGTGGTTGAACCGCTGGTAATTTAAGCTCGATATGCTCCGGCTTCAACATCCCACATGGGCTATGCTTGTTAAAACATCACACTACCATTATTCAAGAGGATGACCATAGACAATGTTGGATGTTGTAGTCGTGTGTGAACCTCGTTCAAGTTAACTATCGGCAATTACTTGAGGTTTTAATTAGCTCACCTGCGAGCTTCCTGACACTTTCATCCGCTGAGGAAATACGTTTATAATATAATATTGGATTACGCACTAAATATGATGGAAAAATGAATCGTAAGCATATTCCCAAATGATTCCAAAACACATTTCATAAGATTGATAATTGTAGTTAAATACGAAAAAAAATATTGTGAAAGCTAATAGAATGTCATAGCAAATATGATGATAAAACGAATAAAAAGGGAAAGAAAATATGACTTACAAATGATTATTCGAGAATAATCCCGTCCAGGGTACACCCTTCTCCCGACGACACATGGATTTTCAAATACAAATAATACTTTTAAATTTGAGCGTTTTCAATCAACTTTCAGATACGACTTCCAAAAATGCTGACTGGGTATAACTGGCAAGTATTCTCCCCCTTTACAGCTCATGTACATACATAATTTTAAGTATATCTTAAATAGTATTATTTTATGAATCTAACATAAGTTTATCAAATTAATGGTAGGTACAAAAAATTTGTTCTCCGTTTCCGGAACGAACTCACCGCCTTCGTGCTGGTCTTAGTGTCACGGCTGGATCTGTTGGTTGTTGTTGCTGCAGTTGATGTTGCTGAGTTCAATTGAATCATTTAGTTGAATAGTCGGCCCCCCTTTTTACTGTTCCATACGCCGAAATCCAAAAGTAATGTAACGAAGAGCAAACAAGCTGCCGAAAAAATAGCAGGTGATTAGCAATGAGGATACAAAATGGAACCACTTGTTATAGTTGTTGATGAGTTATAGTGGATAATTTGCTAACTGCTGCTGTCGTTGTTGTTGTTATAAAGACGACTGGCGGCAACGAGTTTGAGCTGGTGTCTCTTGCCAACTATTGGTGGGCGTTACAGCGCTGCTCATGGTTTACCAATATATTATCTGTTGTATAGATTTGTGGTTTGCTAGACATGCGCATTCATCGACAAATTGTGAAGTTAACGACGACGAGGTGCTGGCTGCTGTATTCAACAATTTCTTTAATATTTTGCTGCTCGAAATGTGGGTGCGGTGCTACTTCTCGTTGTTATTTTTCGGTGCGTCACACGATTTGGTTAACATGATGATTTGCCCGAGCTGTTGTGGTTATTGCCAAAATGCCAAGTAGCTCTTCGCATACGAAATTGCAACCATTTTTCATGCTTTTTTAAATTTTTCTCTAAGCACGAAATGTGGGGTGTGTATATGAGTAATTACAACCACTGGCTGGCGTCGTGTTTCCAATTCCAAAATTCAACCACATATGCGCCCTGCTCTGCTGCTGCTGGCGCTTAATGACTTTGCGTTCGAAAATATGTCCTGATTTGTCCAAAAATATAATCAATTGACAAAGAGGTAGTTCGCAAGTAAATTGTTTGTTTTTTTGCGAAATATTAACGCAAAATTTACTAATCTGTTGAAAATCCAGTTTTAGAATTTCCTCGCTAATAAAATTACTCCCGATCATAGCGGGTTTTTTTTTCTCCTTCTTCGCCAAATTTTTTCCGGAAACTCGTGGCAATTTTCGCTAGTGATCGCCTAATTTTTATTTCTTTGTTTCGATACTTTTGTATCGCAACTTTCGCCCCATCACTAGGTGTGCTCGCGCGAACACGCTCCCAAGTGGACCGTAACCGTAGACCGTAGCAACAGACCGTAACAAGATATTTGTTGTCGTAACCGGGAGTGGCAGCAGGCCTATGTTCGCGGCCCTGCTGTTGTTGTTGTAGCTGGTATTGTTGTAGTAGCTGGTATCGTAGTCTGTGGTGCCGCCTGTTGTTGCTGTTGACAGTAGTGGCGCAGGCCTATGTTTGTTGCAACTGGTGGTGGTGGTACATCTGGTGGTTGTTGCGCTCGTGGTTGGCGCTATCGAGGGGATTGTGGTTATACCGACGATGGTGATTGCGCGTTGTAATGGTAGGCGCTGTTGGTGGTGGTTGGTGCGTCGTAATGGTTGTGGTTGCACCGCGATGGTGGTTGGCGCGTTTGGTTGGCGCTGTAGTAGTGGTGGTGCACGGTTTTGGTGGGCACGGTTGGCGGTTGTGCACTGTAATGGTTGTGGTTGCGCCGGCGATGGTGGTTGGCGCTGTAGTAGTGGTGGTAGCGCGCTTGTTGTTATAAGGACGACTGGCGGGTCTGCCAAATATTGGCGGCGTTACAGCGCTGCCTATGGGTTACCAATTGCTTATCAATGCATAGAATCGTGTCGGCTAACATGCGCATTTTCGACAAATTGTGAGGTGAACAACGACGAGGTGCTGGCTGCTGTATTCCCAACTTCTTTAACACGTTGCCGCCTGAAATGTGGGTGCTGTGCTACCTCTCGTTGTTAATTTAGGGGTGATGTAGTTATGAGCGTCGTTGCTGCTGGTACGAACGCAATCCCTACTTTTCGCAGAATTTAAACACTTTTCGGGGTATCAAACGCTTTGGCTAATAAGCCTTGCTCGAATTGTCGTTGTTGCCAATATGTCAAGTGGCCCCTCGCATACGAACTCCGCGTGCCAACCAGGACAAGAAAGAATTAAAAGCACACAAATCGTCAGCGTACCAACCAGGACAAGAAAGAATTAAAAGCACACAAATCGCTAAGCGCCACTATATATCTCGTCTGACTTACTCCGCTGCCAACCAGGAAAAGAAAGAAAGAGATTTTCGATCTGCGGAACTCGTGGTTGCTACTGATCGCCGATTTTTTCTTTCTTTGTTTCGATACTTTTGCATCGCAACTTTTAGGTCCCATCACCAGTCACTAGGTGTGTTCGCACGAAAACGCTCCCAAGTGGACCGTAACCGTAGACCATAACAGCAGACCGTAACATACGACCATTGTGAATAATAACTAAGTGTGATATCTTCTGCATAGACGTCAAAATTCCAAAGTGATTGGATCACCTGATTTGTATTTGACTATCGCTGTCTCATTCTGTATCTCTTTCTATCACCCGCTGAAGATAGGCGCCGCCATATTGAACACCCTGTCAAAACGCTATAAAGTAGCCATATTGAACATCCTGTCAGGCATTTGAAAGATAAGATATCACACTTAGTTGTCATTAACAATGGATACGACGTGATGTCGACGACGATACGAAGTGATGGTTGACGTTGACAACCGTAATAGGGGTGAATATAATCAGGGGTGTCACGGAATCCAATTAAACTAAAAATTTAATTTAAAAAATATGTTTGCGACGAGTTTAACTTGGTGTTTTAATTGAGTCACATTTCTTCAGAGTCATAAAAAAGAGAGGAGGCCTAAATTGGAGCGTTTATGCGCTTTTGAGCTCATTTAGAACTCCGATATGGGCGTATTTCCCTTCTTGCGATGGTCGTCCGATATGAGCCAAATTTCATATATCATGTGAGGCTAAATATGAGTCATAAATAACACCTATTGGCGTCTTAAATAGCTCAATTTCGGCACTTATTTGACTTAAAAACACTGTTTTTAACGCTTTTTCGCACCCATTTATGGGCTTATGCATATACTCTCTTTTTAGCCAACAAATGACAACTTTTTGGGATTTCAATTAGTGCATTGGGATTGCAAAAGGAAAGCGGGATGCAGAGCCTGCAATATATACGTACATAAATGTGTTGAGACACAAACATCAGGAAACATTTCTTTCTATATCTAATAGTTGTGGGTTGTGCACTAAATTTTGATTGCACTAGCAGACCCGGCAGACGTTCTCCTGCCCTAACTTTGCTCTATCTGCATAAGTTATAAGAAGTTTTTACCTCTATTTACTCCTCCCTCTGCCTTTCTCTTTCTATGCTTCTTTTTCTCCCTCGCCGTCTTTCCCGTCACTTCTTTCCGCTCCATCTTCGTCTAACTCTATCTCTTTCTCCGTCCCTTTTTTCCTTCTATTTCTTTTTCTTCTCCATCCCAACCCAAAAAGTCCCAGTCAAAGCGCCAGTCCCTCTCCTAGTTCCAGTCGGTCCCTGGTCCATTTCCCGGAAATAAGTGTCGTAAATACTAAGGTATGCAAAGGGCTACCTATATACCACATTTCGGTCAAATCGAACCATTAATAGAATTTTTTCGAATAGATCGGTCCCTGGTTCACTTTCCGGGAAGCAACTTCACAGGAGCACTCCTGCAAATTTTAATAAAATCGGGGAGTGGTTTCGGAGTCCATAAGCTGTATATAAACACACATCCTTTTTAATATGTATATATAGAGATAGATATATAAATCTCCTTAGTGCACAATTATTAGTATATATATTAGACGGGTCTACCACGTTATCCCAAAATCAAAATCCCCAAATCAAAATCCCCAAAATCAAAATCCTAAAATCAAAATCCCCAAACTCATAATCCCGAACACAAAATCCCCATTTTATGTGTGAAATAAATTCGAATTAGGTTTAAAATCGCCGCGACCAAAAAAGGCCAATAATCCATACCAACTTTTTGCATAGGCGGCCTTCGGCCGCCCTTATAAAAAATAACCCTGGGCTACGCCATGTCAAATCCGGGTGTGTGTTATAACCGTGGCTACCGCCACGGTGATGTCCTTCTGCGTAGTACACGCTTCTGTTAGCTTGTTCGAATTAGAACTAGCAGTCCTATATATGGATAAGTAAAAATATGTATTGCCAAAACGTGAATATATAGTTATACATATGTACATACATATGAATGAAAGAGGAAAGAGATATTGCTATTTTTTACACGGTCATGATGTTTATCATAGCACTGGGATTTTGTGGGGATTTTGAATTTGGGGATTATGTGTTGGGTATTTTTTTTCTTTGGGGATTTTGTGTTTGGGTATTTTTTTTGGGGGGATTTCGTGGCACTACCATATTAGACTATGTCCATTTATTAACCGATATTGCGCCATCGATTTTTCGATAGGATTTGGGCTCAGGAAAAAAGTTCCACTACGCATACCCAAAAATAATTTTCGAGCCTGCGAAATTAAATTTTTTATTTTTTTTCGACTTTGATTTTTAAGGTTTTTTTCAAATGAAAATTTTTTAGTAAGTCATGAAAAAAACCTTAAAATTCAAGGTCGTAACAAAGTCAAAAAATGAAATTTCGCAGTCTCCGAAATTATTTTTTTGGGTATGCGTAGTGGAACTTTTTCCTGAGCCTAAATCCTGTCGAAAAAATCGATGGCGCGATATCGGTTAACTTTCGTCCTCACAAATCGACCCGCCCTAATATACATACCATACATAATAGAAACATACAAAAAAGATGAGATGAGCCAACCATATAATTGAGCCATGCAACCATGATACAAAAATGGAGATAGTTCCATTTAGTGTGACGTTAGCCACTTGACTTTTGCGGGGACAATGAGAATTTTGCAAAAAACAAGGTACCAGATTGAAAAATGTACGAATTTTCTAATTTTATGGATTTCATATTAACGGATACGACTCAATTACTTTCATAGTTATTTTAAATAAAAAAGAAAAAAATCAAGAGCCGCCTGCGCTGGAAAAAATTTAATATGAAAAATCAGCCTAGAAAAGAAATTTTTATTAACATGGTTTTAACTATACAAGCAAGATAATGTAGCATTTTTAAGTGTCTGTACGTTTGCTCAGAACATGTTGACAAAACATACACGTTTGTCAATTGATTGAACAAAGGAGGTCCCTATAAAGCAACACCGCAATTTCTAAAGAGTTAGCATACTTAACGCAATTTTTATGAAATTGAATGGTGATAGTTTGGAACAAGTCCACATTTTTATTTATTGAATAATTCAAACGTAGCGCAGAGAAGGAATTGTTAAACAATTTTTTAGGGAGAGCATTGCCCCGTAGCTCTGCAGGTTAGCCACTGTGACGGACTTTCCTTTGGTTTTGCCGGGGTTGGCCTCAGTCCGTCCAGTGTTCCTCAAAGTAAAGATTCCTACCGTCCTTCTAAATGAATAACCCTGTTGATTTCGTGTAAAAAACGTTATAAATATTTATTTCATCAAAATTCTATCTCTACTCCTAACTTATTCCCTTGCTTGTAAGAGGTGACTGAGGTAATAAAGCCCTCGGCCAACCTCTGCGGTCGAATGGAGTAACAAACCTCCAGACGAATATACGTTAGTACAAATGAAGTCAAAACCTTCAGTGCATTCTGGTCGGTAGTCATAAAACCTACCGACTCGTATGCCTGTCTCCTAATCCTTCAATTTTAATGCGAATTCGTTGCCCTTATATACTAATTTTGCACGCAGGCAAACGGTTATTTTATAATAACAATTTCTATTTAATAACATTAACAATATATTACAACAGTTATTCCGGTGAATATTTCTTTCCATAAATATCCACGCACCATAATACTCCTTGTTGAATACAATGCATTTGTATTTGCACGCATACCGTTCTTTCCAGCCTTCGCTTTGACTATTGTGTGTTTGTACATTTGTTTGTTGTCACCTGATTCTAACGTTGCGTTTGCTTTGCTCAATGCTTTTGCCTTCTGTTGTACGGCGTGCGTTGGTGTGTTGTATGCTAGTGCGTAAGTATGTATAGCAAAATTCCAATTAGTAGCGGCGCTTATTTTTGACGACTTGCTGCTGATCTCCGTTCACTTAACTTATTAGGTATGTTGTATTTGTAGCTGGGTGCATTAGGGTGTGCAAAGGGTTGGTTGCCCGGAGCATTTTCATGTTTTGTGCGTATCCACTTCTCTTCCAAATATTCAGTGCATGTTAGGGTGATCCTATATTTAAAATTTATGTGGGTGGAAATGTAAATATTTTGCTTGCATGCAAAAGTGCGCAAGTCTAATTTGTACTTCAATTTGGTAATCATAACTCGAATATAAAACAGAATATATATGTATGTTTTAGAGTATAATTCATTAATATATATGTACATTTCGGGGTACTTCATGAAAATGTATAAACAATAGATTCAAAGTTATAAATTCAAATATTAGGTATATTACAACATGTATGTTAAGAAAATGTATATGTATTAGGGCGGGTCGATTTAAAAATCGCTCATTGCTCTGTGAAAATCGTATCTAGGGATCAAAATAAGAAACTTTGCCGAAGGAACCATACCTCTAAAACGAATTTTGATGCCCCCCAATTGGGTCGAACTTTTGGGTAGGGGCAATTTTTGAAAAATGTTTGTTTTTTCTTTATTTTATTTATTTACAATAATATTTATTATTTATTTATAATAATATCTATTTTTCTCTTAAGAAATTTATTTAGTCAGAACAAATGTAAATGAAAAAATTAATTAGTGAGTTATAGAAAAGAAACTAAAAAAAATTATTTTTTGAAGTCTTCCCTGCAAAAATCGCGAGTACTCCATGCATGCATGTATGGAGTACTCGCTATGGACCACCGAGTACTCCAAAATTAACCACAATTCATACAAAAAATATGGTCCAATTAACATTGCGATGTCCTGGGACTGGACCATATACTCCAGCTCCGCATTACATCAAAGTAATCATGGAGTACCCATAGTCCAATAAACATCGTGTAGTGATTACAACCGTTAAAAACGAGCAATGATCGGCTTACAATGTGTTCGTGAAGAAACATGAGTTGGTCCATTGCTGCATTACAGTGGAGTACAATGGTAAAGTACTCCAGTGGACCACATGATCCAAAGATTTTTGCAGGGTTTTTTACTTCAAGTCTGGCCAATTTCGCACGGCTCTCTAATGTCGTCGCCATAACAGCCTCTACATTTTCCGGTATAACCCGTTTGGAAACGCTAGCTAGCAATTGAACATGTCGTTCCGTTCCTTGTATGTGTGTTGGAATTTTTGGATCATTAAACGGTGGATCATCTTGATTTAAATATTCTTTCAATGTATCGTACGGAATGCTTCGCGTGAATGGTGGTTCAAATACGATATTTATGTCATTCAACTTGATCATTTCCGTATAACTGTGCCAATTAAAGTTTATATCTGGTTTTTTTATAAACTCGTAAGTTCCATTGGCTCGTCAAAATCGGTTCGATAGCGTAGAATTTTCTTGATGGCACAGTCGCGCTTTTTTGCTATCATCAAACAACATTGATAACAAGATATTTTCCGAATGAGCATAATATGAATTATCTTAATTACTTGATTGACAATTTTGCGTAAACGAGGTTCTAGATATCGTGACCAACAATGAACTTGAAAAATAATGCACTGCCGTACACGACAGAGCTGTAATACTTGATATTAAAGTACATTGGCACATAACATTTAATTATAAATTCAACAGAATTCTTAAATTTGCATCTGGATTTTCCGGCCACCGTGGTGTGATGGTAGCTTGCTCCGCCTACAACACCGGATGCCCTGGGTTCAAACCCGGGCAAAGCAACATCAAAAATTTTAGAAATAAGTTTTTCAATTAGAAGAAAATTTTTCTAAGCGGGGTCGCCCCTCGGCAGTGTTTGGCAAGCGCTCCGGGTGTATTTCTGCCATGAAAAGCTCTCGTGAAAACTCATCTGCCTTGCAGATGCCGTTCGTAGTCGGCATAAAATCATGTAGGTCCCGTCCGACCAATTTGTAGGGAAAATCAAGAGGAGCACGACGCAAATTGGAAGAGAAGCTCGGCCTTAGATCTCTTCGGAGGTTATCGCGCCTTATATTTATCTATCTAGCCTTGGTGAGCCACCGAGAATGTACATTTTCCCTGGTTTGATGTTAGCCAGATCCACCGAACCACGCCGCTAGAAATTGCATGGGCCATGTCGTATAACTACTTCGAATCAGTGGAAAATTCAATTGTTCTGGAGCAGGGGGCATATTTTGCAACTCAATTTTCTGGAAGCCGTCCACACTGAAAATATATAATAATAAAATATTAAAAATGGTGACAATATAATAAATGAGTGATAGCAATAACTTACGGAAGAGTTCACAAGTTTCGATTAACGGCTCAGTTTCCGGGTTGCCGATCTTGGTCCAGTGCTGGTTGATTATCCAAAGCTTCAAACAAATGCCGAAACGGAAGTTCGTTGAAGTGTAGAGGCAAACGAACCAATGCAATGGTCTTTTTTAACAGCATCGAATCGTCGTATAATTCCATCGTGTGGGCCAGTGTATGTTGCTCACCGTCAGTGCATATTCCAATTAATGCATTCAGTGTATATTTTAATCGTTGAAAAAACCATTTAATTTGGTTGTTTTCTATTCAGCGGTTTTATGTTCAGTCTTGCGTAACCAATCAATTCAGAATTGTGGTTCTCTCAAAATAACAAGATGAGGTTCTTTTACCATCCTAGTATGATATTCTCATCAATTTTATATATCGTTAAAGTATTCATCTTTCTGCCATCGAATGAAAACGCTAACAAATGGTATCATCTAACCGTTTGCGAAGCATTTCTCTTTTTCCTCTGCGAACTTTCGATTTATCCATGATGAGAGGTTTCCCATGCTTATCTTTAATTTTAAGATCTTGCAAAAGATCGGTTCCCAAGCTGATGCTACTCTGTCAGGCACACAAAATCTGTCACATACCAAGGCAAAGTTTAAAACAATCGTATCTCTCTGTTATTGGTGAACTTGTGCTTCTATCCATATCTTCTGAACCGGTGCGTGCGTATGTTAAATCAGCGGGATCTTGGTATGTGGCATTGATGACATAGACGTTGCTCCTTGCTCTTCAGTTTCCGTCATAATGCATCCATTGTTAGTCTCTCTGATTATGTTGATCGTGCATGAACTCTTTGAGGCGTTCGGGAAACCCAGCCGCATGCACATGGACCCTGCCTTCAAATCGCATTTACATGTTCCAATGTAAAATTGTTTCCCAGATTTTACATACTCTGTAAATTGTTGGTGTTGTTTCTTCTCTTGATTTGCTCTTGAACTTGTCAAGATGTGACTCATGGGTTTTCGTAGTTGTTTATGTAGTGGCTTCATCTGCGGTTTAAGGATGGTGGATTCATAGTAAACTTTTTGATTTGGAATGGTCAGTTTTCACTTATTATTTTTTTTTGAAATTTTTTTTTTTTTTTTTTTTTATCTGAAATCATCACTTCACACTTTGAGTTCTTCACAACGACTTAATGCATTCACAAAAACTGTTGCGTTATATATGGTGCTACGATACGAGGTAATAAGAATGAAATGGTAATTTCAATCTACCTGCTGTGTCTTGTGGTGGCTTAAAAACAACAACACAAGCAATTTTACGATCTGCAATTGTGTCACAGTGATCCTCCATTTTTTAAAACGGTTGAATAAAAAACCCACACAATATGTTTTAGACATGCAAATGCATCACAGTGATGCCTTGGTTTTAAAAGGGTTATAAAACGCTAATTTCTAATATTTTTTTTAATTTCTTTTCTATTACTAAGTTAAATTCATTTTTTCATTTACATATGTTTCTGACTAAATAAATTTCTAGAGAAAAATAAACTCCAAAAAGAAAAAACATATGCATTTCGCTGATTTTTTCATGTAAAGTGCAAAACCGGCGATTTTTTTGAAATGTTTGTATGTGAACCCCAGGGGGTTCCAGGGGGTGTGGCCACTGGCATCGGTGGGTCGGGCCTCACAAAGTTAGTGGAGGTCGGTCATACATGTGACTCGATTGGAGCACTCTAATAGGTCAAAGTGGGATTTTTCAAAATTTGCCCCTACCAAAGTTCAGACCCAAATTGGGGACATGATAAGTTCGTTTTAGAGGTATGGTTCCTTCGCAAAGTTTCTTATGATCCCTAGAATATGATTTTCACAGAGCAATGGGCGATTTTTTTGCCTCCCACAAATCGACCCGGCACTAATAATGTATATATGTATATGTTGTGAGAGTACAAAGACCTCGGCCCTTCCTGCACAGGTTGCGCTATGATTCGTGATGCGCTGTCGGTGTCATCCGCCGTAGTCCCATCCTCAACGGCCCACTCGCTCCCTTCACTCTGGTCGTCGGAGAGGTCTGAACAATTTGCGTATTCATCTTTGATCGTTTTAAGATACTTTGAGGTTTGTCTTCGCGGCCCGTTATATATGGGTTTTCTTCTGACGCGTTAGACGGTACTTTTCCTGGCAGCGGGTATCATGCGATCATTCTTACAATTTAGTTTTTGATGCCTTTCATCATGTTGCTGCTATGTTGTTGCTCGTGGCTGCCCTTCCAGTTGATGGTGTGTGTGTGATGCCAGTCTATACTTTAAATGAAAAAACTGGTGGATTTTCCTTATGGTGTTCCCACCGTATATGGTGGATAAATGTATATATCATCAGCCTAGTTAAAGAATATATTTATATGATTATGTAATTGTGTTTAGAGTTTACCGAGCTTTTAGTGGCTGATCCGACTTCCAGGTACTCTTCTTGAAATGAAATTCTTCGTGTATGATTTTACACTGTTCCGGTTGGACGTGTCCGTTACTACCGATTTGATCCAGATTGAAGTAGAATCTTAAAAAGATGGTCTGTTATTCCGCGGGATGTCTCGGGGTGTGTGTTCAGTTTAGGGCTGCCATAGCGAACTGCCTTCCTAGGTGTAATCTTGATCCATGTGTCGGTCCTCTGGCGATCGTACCTGATTTTCTGGAAATGTTTTGTACCTGGTCTCTGGAAATGTTCGTACTGATTCTCCGCAATGTTTTGCACTTCACCGTCTCTGTATACTATCAGCTCTTGACTTGTATCTTTGGTTCTCTCCGTGTTGTCTCTCGGTCTCTTCGCTGACTCGTGTGAACAGTGCACGGACTTTTAAAAAGAGAATGTTGGTAGACGAAGATTTAAAATAGTGGTAGAAGTTGGTAGATTTTTTTTACAATACAAATAGCTATACTTTATATTTGTACAAAACAATTCATATTTTATTGTAAAACAAATAAAGCATATTTCACGGAAATAACACTTTAAAAAAACATGTAAACAAAACAAAAAAATTCATGTAAATTTGTATACATAGCTTATGCCTATATGATACTTGCCTTTTTCCTGTATTTTGAGCTTGAAATACTGAGGAAACTTTGCCGATACGTCTAATTACAACAACAATTTTCCAATGTACCAGTATTTTTCTGCCACACTGGCATGTTATCGTTTACTTAAAACTTTTTATTTTCGTTCAAAATTATTCATAAAAAACTGATGAAAATAGCGCAGGAAAATATTTGCGAATAGATGACTACTACATTTCTTTCATAAACAAATTTTTTCTTGTATTGAATTTGTGCACAAATTTTTCAAAATAAAAACCAAATTTTCAACAACAAAAAATTGTCAGAAAAAATAAGAGAAAAATCTAGGGCTAGTGATGTTTGGGAATGTACCAAGCCTTTTGTAGCAATATAGGAGTATTGCATATATGGCCATATGAGTGTTATTAAATACAAGGAACAAAATCACTTACAAATTAAAATTTTTTATAAAATCTTATTAATTCAATTGGAGGCTGGAATAAAGTCCGTCCGATACAATACTCTTTATTAATATTTGATTGGAAATGCTTGAAATTTTTAATCCATTACGCTTGGCGGTTTTTATGTCGTTCATTATAGAGAACGACCTTTCTGCGGCTGCACTACTGTGAGGTAATATTGCTAAGGAGCACATTTATTCACTCAAATTTTATTCTAGAAGACCCTTTTCAGTTCCCAATTTTCATCCGTCCTTTAAGAATATCCTCGGAAAATATCTTTTCTATTTTTTCCTTATCATATAACATTAATGATCGCCATTCGTTGTTAAGAATTTCCATGGGCTTTAAGTAAGTCATTTGACTAGATTGAATATTTTTTGCATCAAAATAATCCAAAAGGTGTAATTTTTCGTCTTCGAAATTGAATCGTTTCTTAATTTCCTTACAAAGGCAAATGTTGGTAGATTTTGGGCTTTGGTGGTAGAAGTGGTAGAAAATGAAACCAATAAAGTGGTAGAGTCCGTGCACTGCGTGTGAGCGTAGCCGCAAATGGCTACCTCGCCGTTTCCTCCTCATGTTGTTGTACCGCCGGAAATATTGCTTGCTGTTAGATTGGACGGTATTGACGGGATTTGATGTCGCTAGCGTTCTTCTGTTGTTCTGTTTATGACTTTGTCATGACTCATGTTTATGGCATCTTTAAGACATTTCACATCAGGTCTTTGGATTGTTGCAATTAGAGCGCTATTTGTTTCCATGTATTGCTTCTTTTTTATTTTTACAAGTTTTTTATATTTACGTATGGTATAACTATAACTATCCCACTCATTGTACTCTGTGCTATTTTGTCGGAAAGCTCATATTTTAATTTGTTTAACTCCGTAAGCTCCCGGTCATACCATTTATTTACTAATTTTAATTTGCACTCGTTTCTCGTAGGTAAGCGTTGCCATTATATCCCCTAAGATATTGTTAATAGTTTCAACTTTAAGTCCTATATCACATTTATTCAGTTCCGATATATTTTAGTTCCTAAGGAGAGCAATCAGACTTTCCTTTGTATAATTATCCCAGACATACGCGGTTTTCATATATTCTCATTTTGTGTCTTTCTTGAACGGGCATTTTGAAGCAGATCGTTCATGGTCTGATATTCTATGGTTTTCTATATTTTTTTATTTCAATTTATCATTCTTACTATAAAGAAGGTATATTTTTGTCTGTGACACTTCTGTTACCCTTGTATTAAACTTAATTAGTTGGTGCATTGATGCTATCAGCGAATGGTATGATTTAGCTGGTTGTGTACGTTGACTGTACATTCACATTTATGTTAAAATCGCCTTATATAATATTGTTTTCAGTTTCACAAAAATATTCTTCTAGGCACCGTCGCCCATATGGTTTATAAATTCAGCATCGCTTGTGTTTGGTGAGTGGTATACTACACCAATTTCCATTTAATCGTATTTTTTAGGGGTTTTAATCACAATACACCATGAGGTTATTATTAATACTGTTATTAAATACTACTTTAAATTCGATCGAATTAATGACTGTATATAAGGACACCACCTGTGTGTCGGCGTGATTATATCCAATAATATTATTTCTGTTTCACTTATATTCTTTGTGGTGTGGTTCTCAGCACATAACACAATACTGGGATTTTCTTCTTCAACCATTCTTTGGACTTCAGCTTTGTTTGCGCCGTAATACTGTTAGTATTGAGGTATATACACTTCAACTCTGCTTTATCTTTATTTTGTACTTTTATATCGGTACCTTCATTATTTCTTAATTGCTAATAACCGAAGCTATTGTTTTTTTATTTGTAATTTATTGATATAGTATGCGCAGTCTTTATCAAATGTGTCGTGATTAATGTCTATTTCTAACTTCAACTTTTCTTGGGCCTATTATACAATGTAGGCATTTATTTATGGAGTTTCTTCATCACGCGTTTTGAGCTATGTTTTCCAGGCACCTATTGCAGGCTTCATCGCTTTTACAATCTGATACTCTATGATTGAAACCTTTACATTTGTAGCACATTAGTACGCTAATCGCGTCATACACTTTGCATCTTTCCACCCGATGTTTGATGTCGCTCAGCTGCCAAAATATTGGGAAAAGTCCTCTGTCAATTTCAAAGATTATATCTTGCACCATTGTGTTACCTCGTTTTCTCTCAATTTTTTTTACAATTTTTAGTGAACTCTTGCTTACACATTAATTTTGATTTTTATGGTGTCTATTAGCACATCATTCTCGTATTTAAAAATTATGCCCGTGACTACAAAGCTTGGGCGAATCTGATCAGGCACTTTTATTTCGTATTCTCCACCAATGTAGTTTTCAATTGCTACTTTTATTTTTCACGCTCATCATTATTTTCACTATGGATTACCATCACCCCCATTATTTCTGTTTCGATACTTGAAATCTTTAAGTTTTTTCTGATCCACCTTGTTGTTCAGATCTTGCTTTGTTTTTTTCACTTGTTTGTTTTCCTTTCGGTTTCACTATTATTGCGACATCTTTTTTAAAGCTGTGGTACTTCACTCTTTTTATTATTATTTTTTTATGGCATCTGCATATGACACTCTCTTTTCATTATTATTGCTGTTTATTTTTTTATTTCAGTATGTACTTTTTCATTGTCTTTACCAATTAACTCTGCCTGCTTTTTCACTTCTTCAACCATATTCTATACCTTTTCACTGCCTTTGTCAATAAATCAGTTTATTTTTATAAATAAGCTTTTATTTAGTTCACTTTTGTTGTCTGTAATGGAATCTTGCAAGTTAAATTGATACACTTCCCGGTGTCCGATTGAGCTGAAATTTGCACACATGTATAACTCCGATGACCAATGCATATTACTTTGTTAGAATTCGGTAAATTATCGATAACACAGTTATCGGTAAAGATTGTATTTACTTTGGCATAACAGCTAGTCCCATACAAACCCGCCGTACCTATCGTGGATTGTGATATTTGGACGTGTGAATCACGCGTGTCCGCGTGGTGGAATCTCAGCGCTGCGAAAAGCGGAGACACAACGCTTGTTGTTATTTCTGTGTATAACCAACATAGCTGAATTTTTTAAGGCTGTTTAACTCTGTAATCTTTTCTGAATTTATTGCTTTTGGAAAATACCTATTGAAAAAAACTGCAGAAAAATATTGGCATAACAGCTTAAGTTAAATCAAGAATGGAAAAACTTGATTGAGCAGATGTGGCAATTACGCGGTGCCCGTTGAACGAAATATTGACAATCTATTGATAATCGCTAGGAAATTAGCGACATTCATCAACTTAGCAGCACTTTAGCAATACTACTGTTATTATTTGGCCGCTCAAACACACCCCATATTAATTGTGCATTAAATTTAAATATACAACTCAAACATGATCCGGTGTTATGTCCGCAGCATTTATTTGGTGCAAATACAACATAATAATTTACACGGCCAAGCCATAATAATTTGCACGGGGTCATCAATTCTTTCTCTGTTCAAAAGCTGAACTACCAGCGCTACTTGCCATCAGCTCAGTGTCATCATTGCCAGTAGCGCCAATAAACACCAAACCTCGTGCCTGACACACACAAAAGCCGTTTTCACTCAATAGCGCAAGTGAAAATGTACTACGCACTCACTACTAAGTAACGTCAAAATATTCGATTGGAGTCATTTCGGTCAATGGAGCTACCATTGAGCTGGCAACCGCCATTGCGCTGCGCCATACATTTTACATCACAAAATTGCACGAATGGCCAGGCTCATGACTTTGTAATCCAGATGGTGAAAACGAAGACTAAAAGGAAGGCAACCTTGCAAACAACAGCCGCCATTTTCAAAGTGTAAAAATTCTGTGATACAACGTACGCTAACGCCGTTAGGCTGTTATCGGTAAGTGTTGCATACTTTTTCTGCGCACTTGATTTTGTTTTACAGATTTTGTGGCGATGGAATTTAGCTAAGCGAGTAGAATTTTATTTTAAACAGATTTAACCCACAGATGAGAGATTGCATAAGTAGTTGTAAAACTGAACGCGGCATAGGCAGAGTTAAGTTATTTAACACTGTTTGACATAATTTTATATGTGCTCTCTGTCAAAAATGCTTCAACTAACTTAGTCACATTTTATTTCAATTATGAATATGCCCCAAATATATTCGGATTATGATCTATATAAATTAAAGAAAACACTAATAATAAAGAAAAAAGAACTTTTTTAACAAGTGAGCTTATTCATGGCTAATAAAGAGTAACTAAAAGTAAGTTGGGTGCAGTTAAAAGAATGGATAGATGAGTAGATTTACGTTACATAATAAACTAAGTGAAATGAACGATACGAACTAATATAAACAATGATTTTACCGCTAGCTAAAATTGTACAAGAAAAACTCCTATTAAATTAAATTAAGAAAACGGCTCTTCTAAGAACAAGCTCTAGCTCCTTGTTAATAAACGAACTAAAAAGTAAAAAATAAAATAAAGATATGATAAGCTCTTTATTATGGTTAAAACTAACTAAAAAGTAAACATAAATTGACTAAGAATATAAAACTTTATATACGTTTTCCATGGTAAGTCCTTTATAACGATAATTAGGCGTTTTCGTCTGCGACATAAAGAATTCATAATATATTTATATATTTTAAGATAGCATAAACTTTAGCAGCCTAAATTACACCACATCAAGTATACACGGTTTGTGGATCTGGGCAACTAAAAGTGGTTTGACTTAATTTATGACGCTGAATCGAATCTGCATTCCGTTTTTTAAGATTGATTCTAGTTTTTCATATAGTCAATAAATTCATTTTTTAAGATTTTGTCAAATAATATACATTTTATTAACTTAAAAGTACAAATCAGAAATGAAGATTGGTGGAAAACTTGCCTTTTGTATTGTTTAGTATCTGTTTCGCGTATTAGAGTCCAACAATAGTCGCTCATCATGCCTTCATCCCAAAATCCTTGGTATCGTCTTTCAATGTTGGCTAGATCTTGGGTAACCGCTCTCCCTGTTTCGTCGCTCGTATCACCCAGTTTCGGGAAAAAAAATCGAGATGGAATGCAGAAAAATGCATCTTTAGAGGCATCCGAGCTCCAATCTTGCGATAATTTTCCAACATATCGCCAATAATTTCCTCAAAATTAGGAGATTGTGATTACAAGAAAGTGGTGAAGGATATTTGAAAAGATGACGAAGCGGCTGCTTCATCGGGCGTTAAACATTTGTAAATTCTTTACCAGCCATTAGTTTTCTAATAGCAGATCGACAAATATTCCTTCTTTGATTTTGCATATGCAATTTAGGAAAACAACTGACTAAGTACTGAAAACCCGGTCCTTCACGGTTAATGCTTTGACGAAGTTCTTTATAAGACCAAGTTTAATGTGAAAATGTCTTGTGGATTTACAAGTGGTTCAGCGGAGACGTTTTGCTGTGTCAGGTCATATTGAGTACGACTTTGCCATCTTTCCTCACATAATGATGAAGTGCCTCATTTCTGTTTCTGTATACAGTAACTTTTGTTCGAGAGTCTAGATTTTTCCATTGCTGCAGCCGTGATCCTACCAACTCTGCTTTTTGTTTGGACCAATCAAATCACGAATCAATCGCTTAGTTCATCTTGCAAAATTAAATGTGGCCCTTCCATGACAAAGGGGTGATGGAGTTAAAGTTTCCAGGACGTTTGCACTTATACTTCGATAAACTGGCAATGGATCATTAGCAGTACGTGAACTGGCTTGGATACTGATGATACATCAGGATAATTATTTTGCTAATTTTTTTGCATTTATACCGTAACTTTCATCAAACCAAAAGTAGCAATCATCTTTATGGTTTTTAGGTTCTCTCCAGAGCGCTGGCATTAAAAAGGAAAAGTACTCACGTTCTCCCCGATGACCACTTATACAGCTTTGTTTTGCATGCGTTACAAATAAATTTCGGTCTCCATGACTTACGAGTGTCTGCTACGCTGAAACCAAAGTAGTGCAGATACGCATCTTTGAGCGCATTTGTTATTATTTTGCCACTTTTTTTAATCATATACACCACAAACGTAACAAAAACACTGGATCAACTTTGCAACACTGTCTCTGCATTTTTATTTTTATATAAATGGTGTTGATGGTTTAGAATATATTTTAATCTGAGTCTTAATTATTTTACATTTGCTTATATACTAAATCTTAAAACTATGTTTCCTAAACGTAACTATACTTGTTTGTATCTAATGTTAGACAAGGATAAATTTTAATGTCTTCTTAGTTTATTCTATTGTTTGCTTCTATTGTTCTATTGATTCTATTGTTTGTTTGTTCAAGGCATTGCTTGAAACCATCTGTTTTGTATGAGGGTGTTATACTTATGTTTCCTCAAGTGGACTGTATGTGTGTACTATGCGTGTGTATGGTGTGATAGGTTTAGGTACCTTATCCCTGTTTGTTTTGTAAGTATGTATGTATGACAATATTATCTTAAATTCTATTGGACTGTATAAATTTATTATTTAGAGCGGCGTGGTTATATGTTCATACTTATGAACATTCTGCCATTTTTTACTTACTTATCAAGCAGTGCCACGATTTAAAAGCTGCTATAACAGCACAATGGTGCATCATGCGAGATCTCGGAAACTAGAATCAATCTTGAAAAACCGATGCAGATTCGAATTCAGGCATATCAAATATAGTTAAGAATCGCTCTTATCTGCTCAGATCCAAAGTTGACCTGAATTTGTAAACTTGTGTTATTAACCTTACAGTTTATATCACAGTCCTAATTGTTCTAATAAAAGCGTGTTACATTGCGATAGCAAGAAAGGAGATCCTAAATGTTCTTAATGTATACCATCAAATTCAACACGTTTTTTATTAGAAAATTAGAACTGTGATATAAACTGTAAGGTTTATAATTTAGGTGTAAGTTTTATGTTAAAAATATAATTATGACAATATAGAATTTCTTTTTGTCGCAGACGAAAAAGCCTAATTATCGTTAAAGCTTACAATGAACTTATAAAGTGTGTATATTTCTTTAGAGTCATTTATTGTTACTTTTAGTTAATTTATTAACCAATAATAAAAGCTTATTTTAAAAGTCTTTAATTTTTTATCTCTTCAACCATGGAATATAAACTTTTCATTTCACCTATTTTCTTTTCAAATTGCTTTTGCGATTTTCTATCATCGCAGAACGTTGAGTGTAACGACTCTCAACTGCTTCCAATAGAGCTTTTATTCATTTTGGCTTGTTTTCATTACACTTTCAAACTCAAGCTTATAATCACTTAGAATTGAGTTATTTTTTCTTTCACATTAACCTGGATCCTCTTGTAACACAAAGTCAACGTCGTGTGTTACACATTCATCACACATAAACCGAACCATATGTTTTTCTCGCCAATAATTTTTGAGCTGTATTATCAACTCCTGAGCATTGAACGATGTCATGGTATATTTTACCACACACACCTTCGCACGGTATACCACTTTCCCCTCTGATACTACCATTCATTTAGCACACACACCCATAATTTGCCTCTTTTTCCTTTTCGTTTGTTTATCCGCGTTTGTGGTTTATTAATTTTATTTGAGCACTTTTAAATTAATAATATAGATTAAAATTGTTTAAATATAAAATAGTTTCACTTTAATTTTAACAAAATTATTATAAAACACTTATTGAGTCTCTATCTCACAATTGCAGCGATATTCAACATTTTTTAGGAGCGTTTTACTACTATTTTAGTTAACTTTTCCAGAGGAGAATTTTGTACGTCCATACCGCGCAAATTACCACTCAGACGTTCCTACAAGTGTGACAGCATTTCCTATCGCGCCTCTTGATCTTATTGGAACACCTTGAAGATGGAGTTGACGTCTAAACTGTTACCCTCAAAAAAATATAACGAGACCTCCATTACCTTCGTGTTAAAGCTACCAACAGTGCTTTCGTATGCAGATTGAGAAACACGAGGAGCACTAGCTTTCTGCCTTATAACGTCACAGAACCTCCTTCGTAAGCACAATCAGGAAAACAAATCCGTAGAAGCTGGGCGACATAACGCGAAGAATGTGAATCAAAACCGGCCAAATAATTATATTTTTATCATCGATATGCACACTTACAAATCCCAAAGACCAAATTTCCACAAAAAACAAATCAAATTAAGCGTCTGTACAACTTAACGTCCTCGATAACGTACCCTGGGTATTTCTTCCGGGGCCTTTCTTATATCTGCCATCTTTGCTTTAATCCATTTGCACTCGGCTTTTGTCGTCATCCATCGTCAACGTACCCAACTGCTTGCCCATCGGTTGCCTTGATAATGCATCTGCCACAACGTTCAACTTTCCTTTTCGGTACTGTACGTCAAATGAGTATTGCTGTAGTTCCAGCGCCCATCTCGCGATCCGACCAGTCCGGACTCTATCGCATTAAACCCTTTCAACGCTGATCTGTTATTACTGTAAACGTGTACCCTTCTACGTACGGCCTCATTTTTCGTATTGCCCAAACTATTGCCAAACACTCTTTCTGTCGGTGAGTAGTTCATCTCTGTCTTTTTAACCTGCGGCTTGCGTATGCTATTACTCGCTCTTCGTCGCCTGACACTTGCGTAAGTACTGCGCCAAGACCAAAATCACTTGCATCCGTCCGTAAACTAAACTTCCTCGAAAAATCTGGACAAGCGAGTACCGGTGCCTGCGTCAGTGCTGCCTTAAGTGCTTCGAATGCTGATTGCTGCTCTTCAGACCACCTCCACTTACTACCTTTCTTAAGCATCGATGTTAGCGGGTCTGAGACTTGTGAGAAATCCGGCACGAATCTTCTATACCACGACAACGACCCCTAGAAAACGTACGTAACTCTCTTATGTTTCTCGGTGGTTCCAGTTCTTTGATGGCTGCTATCTTGTCTGGGTCAGTATGGATGCCTTTCCTCGCTAACGACATGACCTAGATATTTCAAACTTTCTTAAAAAACTCACATTTTTCCGGGTTTATCCTCAGGTTCGCTCTATGCAGTCTTCGAAATACTTCTGTTAAAGTGCTATGTGCTCTTCCAATGTTTTGCTTGTAATAATATCGTCAAGATAAGCAAACGCGTATGGTTCCAATTCTGGTCCTATGACACGGTCAAGTGGTCTCTGGAAAGTTGCTGTGGCTGAGTGAAAGCCAAATGGCATTACCCTCCATTGGTATAGTCCACGTCCAGATACTGTGAATGTGGTATATTGCTTGCTTCCAAAGGGATTTGCCAATATCCATTTTTCAAATCGAGGCTACTGATAAATCTCGCGCGTCTTAATTTGTCCAAGATATGTTGTATACTTGGTGACAGTAGTCCACGCAGAGTCTCCATTTGCCATTCTTCTTCTTTGCCCAAAACTATGGGTGCGCTGTGCGGGCTATTCGATGGTTCGATGCAACCTTTTTCGAGCAGCTCGTCGATTTCCTTGTTGATAACTTCTTGCATTTTCGGATTCTTCGGATAGTACCTTTGCTGAATTGGACCGGTCGTCTCTCATAACTATTTTGTGTGTGGCCACGTTGGATACTCCTGACATCTTTGCGAACACTGTAATTCTTGGTTGAGAAATTTACTCACCGAATCCTCTGTCTTGCTAGTTATTATCGCCGCCATTGGGTTGTGTTTCTTGGAGTCTTCGCTATTCGTTTCGACCATAGTTGTACATGCTTCCGTACCTCTTGCTTCCGTTCGTCTACTCTCAACGTTATTTCTTAACCACCACATCTCATCTCCAGGTTTACCTTCGCCAGATAGTCCGTGCCTATTACCACCTCATCGCCCAGTCCCGGTAGGACTAGCATCTCTTTCCGCTGTACTTTACCACCCATTATTAATTCTGCATCTACCGCTTCTTTGATTATTATTGCTCTGCCATCGCCCATTCTTACTCGCGTCTTTACTTCCTTGAATTTGCCAGCTTTTAATCGTTTCGCCATTGCACCACTTATAAGCTCCTCGTCGCTCCCGTGTTAATCGCTGCTACCACTTCTTCTCCGTTCACATACGTTGTTACCAATATGCGGCCTTTGTGTATTTGAACATGTATAATTTCTCCGAGGTTGCACTTCGAAGACCGCATCCGTCGGTTCCAATGTGGTCTCTGGTCGTTTGCCTGTGGCTTACGACAACAATCACGCGTGATCACGCCTATCTTACCACATGTTCAGCAAAATTCTCTTATGCCTCGGCACCCGTATGAAAAGTGACCACCTCTTCCGCATGGCCGTTCTTGTGTTACATATTCTTGTTGTGGCTCTGGCCTCTGCTGTTGTTGGGCTTCTACTCGCTCCTCCTGTCTTTGTTCTGCCTGGAGACACTGGTACTGACCTTCTTGACGCCGTGGTATGAATGGCCTTGACGCATTGGTTCCGTGTCAGGAGTAATATTTCAGTCTTTGAGCTAAACTTACCAGCTCCTCAAGATTGCTGACCTCGCTTCGCTTTATATATAGTTAGATAATTTTTGCACGAGTTTCTGTAGATGCGGGTTAGTTTCTGCTCCTCGATGTAGCCCGCGTGACGCATGAGTCCTTGTAGTACTAAGACATAATCTTTAAATAGCTCACCTTGTCGTTGTGCGCGCATTCGAATTTCATCCTCCAATTGCTCTAAGTATCGGGAGCTTGAGAAGAACTTCAGGAAGTCCTTCTTGAAGGCGTCCCACTCTTGCCAGTGCCGGTTGTTATTCCTATACCATACCAACCCTTTGTCCTTCAACAACTCCGGCAGCGCTTTCGGAATTGTGTCGCGGTTGATTTCATACCCATCTGCTTGCTCCTCCTACTCTTTCGATGAATCCTAGGGGATCTTTGCCTCCGTCGAAATTTAATCCCCATCCCCAATATCCACAGACCATAATACTCCTTGTTGACTACAGTGCATATGTATTTGCACGCATACCGTGCTTTCCAGCATTCGCTTTGACTATTGTGTGTTTGTACATTTGTTTGTTGTCACCTGATTCTAACGTTGCGTTTGCTTTGCTCAATGATTTTGCCTTCTGTTGTACGGCCGTGCGTGAAGTACGTTGTATAGCAAAAAGCCAATTAGTAGCGGCGCTTATTTTTGACGACTTGCTGCTGAGCTCCGTTCACTTAAGTTATTAGGTATGTTGTATTTGTAGCTGGGTGCATTGGATTTGGCGTGTGCAAAGGGTTGGTTGACCGATGCATTTTTATGTTTTGTGTGTATCCACTTCTCTTCCAAATATTCAGTACATGTTAGGGTGATCCTATATTTAAAATTTATGTGGGCGGAAATGTAAATATTTTGCTTGCATGCAAAAGTACGCAAGTCTAATTTGTACTTCAACGAATATATATATTTTAGAGTATAATCATTAATATATATGTACATTTCGGGTACTTCATGAAAATGTATAAACAATAGATTCAAAGTTATAAATTCAAATATTAGGTATATTACAAAGTGTATGTTATGAAAATGTATATGTATATGTGGTGAGGGTACAAAGCCCTCGGCTTTGGGGTCCTCACACCACTAGTATGATACTTCTTTTGTCCGTTGTACCAGGGGGCAAGCCCCGCATATACACATCTGTGCCTTTTAGCATTCAACGTAACAAATTAAACATCTACCACTCACTGCAGACTTTAGAGGTACACTTTTTCTCAACATCCTGAGAAATCCACTGTAGGGCATGATAATGGGGCATGCTAGAACAACAGGATTTTCGTGTATTTTTTGTCCAAAATTCCCAAATACGTCAAAAGAATATGAGTGGAAACTACCTTCTTTTTTATACCATGATACAAACTTCAGACAGAAATTGGATTCTTAAACATAAATTTGATATTTTGTAAAAAAAATTTAGTATACATAGTAGGGTGGGTAAAATTTATTGTTGAAAAGCACATCCAGTTTCTGAATCTATGGGTCATACTATGAATTTCAAGCCTCCCTAATTTTGTTACAAAATAGATTCAGAAACTGGATGTGCACCTGAAGTTCTTTTTCCCCCATACAATTTGCTCTAATACATAGTGTAAGCTAGGCAATTTATTAAATTGGTTTCTGAAATTAGCGAAAATAATAACTGACAAAATCAGCCATTACTTGCTTAAAGATTTTCAGTTTTGCTGTAACGAAGCAGAAGTTGAAATACAAATTATTCGAAAAAGTCTCAAGGTCGATAAATTTACTAATATTTGAAAAAATTGTTTAATAAGTTTTGTTGTTATTTTTGTACACATCATTTCCAATACACTTAAGTATGTGAAAACAATAAGTCAATGCATTTATTTACGAATTGTTGTATCTTATTATTGAAATACAAGGAAAATAAACCAAATTACGTTTAATTATGCCAATTTTACACAAAGGCTTAATGAAATAATTAGCCAAGTTTCTTGCATAAAATAAATTAATTATCTCATTATTGCTTTATTGAATGCCTAATCGAGTAAAAAATCCAGTCGGCTTTGCTTGGTGCTTCGATTTTTATTGTCAATGTAACAAATGACAATGGCGGAACGATACAAGGTGGCAGCATAGTGACATACCTACAAACATAAATAAAAATTCCATGTACTTTGTTTTTGTAAATTCGATGGACAAATGTCAAAATCGTACGCGCCGGAAGTTGATGTATCAAATCAAATAAAAAAGTTTATAATGAGCTGTCCCATGCTGCCACCTTGTATCATTCCGTCATGCAAATGACAATCAAAAATAAATTATTTCAATAATTTCCGAAAAATAGAAAAACACGAAAAAATCAAAATTTAATTTCGCTGCATTTGCTGCAAAAGATATTTCTTTTTCGAAAATAGGCACATATTTGGTTAGGTGCAACATTTATGGGTAGTTGCGCATGCATTTTATTTTGATTGTATTTATAGTTAAGAAGGAAACGGCTGCTTTCCATTTTAACTATTTTTTGTAAAAACGAAATATTTTTTGGGGCTGCTGACAGATGTTCGCTTAATGAAGCAAAAGGCCCTGTATGAAAAGGGAAACTTAATTATTTCATTAAATAAAATAAGTTTCTGTGTGAAAACGGTATAAGACTATTTACAAAACTGTTATAATCTCATCAGAGAATAGAAATTTAAAAATATTATAGCGTTATATATAACCAATTCACAATTGAATGGTCAAAGCATTGTAAATATCTATTTGTCTGAGCTAGAAAAAATTGACTGTAAAACAATAAATCGTCGGCTTAGAGTGTAAACCCGCTAACCGACATAAAAAAAAATACATGCCAGGCAAACAACTATTTGAGTTTTTTATGAAAATCATATTGAAGTAAGCTTGTAATCTATGTATGTAACTGTTTTACTTTATGTGTGCTCAGAATTTGATAATTGATAACTCTTTTGCCTGCCTGCTCTTCTCAACTTCATCAAAATCATTTTTGGAAAAAATATTATTTAGCAGGTTTACAGTCTAAGCCGACGTAATATAATATATAAGACTGTCCGGGCTATACAAATTTGGGCTCCGGGCACTTGTTAGCAGATTTCGGCATAAAAAAAATTTCATGAAATAAATCTATCCATTTTTTGTAAATAACCGACAAAAATTAGATTCTGCCAAAGTCTGCTTGAAAGCTTGTTAAATAGAATAAAAAATAAAACTAGTATATTTAAGAATAAATTTTTTTAATATGAAATAGCTCTGCTGTGCAAAAAACCAATTGATTCCTCTCCGAGTTTAAAGCGAGCAAATAAAAGAAAATATTTCGTTTATACTACTTAAGAAACTGATTATTAAATTTAAAAAAAAACCTTAAAAATGTCTTAGCTTTTTTTTATTATGAACTGAACTGAATGTGCTTATTCTTCTACAGGCCTGTCAAAACAGTGCTCTCAGCACTGCTACGGGTTGTCTTTTATGACTGAAGAAGTCATCTCGACAAGCCTTATGAGAAAATACGGCACCTGAGAACTCGGCCGTATGAAGACAAAAAAATTCGCTTCCCAAGGCAGTCGGTTCAATGTACCGGAGCGACTCGGGATTTTTCCCGACCAAGGACTGTCATTTCAGTGTGACCCCATTTAATTTGTTTCGTCCCTCCCACAAATTGTCATCCTCCCAGCAGCTCCTTGCAGCAGGACTGCTACATATTCTCTTACTCCGGGAAGGTATCGAACCCAATCCGGGTCCGTCTCCTGACCCCGGTCATGAGAAATGGTTTTGCTGCATTTGCCAGAAAAGAATCTTTTTAGGACGGTCATACTCTGTTCAGTGTGTCTCGTGCAAGGGATGGTTGCATCGGACAGGTTGTTCTGGGCTTGATCCCAAAACCCGACGTCCACGTAACTTTTATAAATCTTTTGTGGCTCCTTGCTGCTCACGCCCAAGGGCGTCCCGTAGTCTACGCCTAAGCGTATCCCCACTACCTTCCAGCAGCTTCGCTGCTCAGCAAGCCACAACAAGTACCCGCTGCTGCTCGCGCCCCACGGCGCCAACAACTCAAACAGCTGATACCACTCATAACTACTACCTTCGTAGTAGAGCTGGTATCAATGCTGAGCATCAGCCCCTGCCCTCGTCTTCTTCTCCCCCCCTCTTTTCTGGCAGCAATCGTGCAGGTCAGGGAAACAGACTCTTAGTCCCTGCCTCCGTTTGCACCGTCTGCCAGCACAGAATATATAGGTTTGCGAATCGGCTCAATGCAGCTCCTGCCTTGGGTGGTGCCACTTTCCTAGATGTTCTGGTCTCCGCGACGGCAACCCCTCGACGGGCTTTCATCGCGCCATGTTGCCAGTCGCAAACCCAAATCATCCGGGTACCCCAATGCTTGCAGAAGGGCGCCCAGTCCCAAGGCCACAACAGCAATTGCGTCCTGGCCTTCCACAACCTAGGCGTAGTCACCCGTCACTTACCCCTAGAGTAGCGGCGTCACCCCTCATGCACTTCAAAATTCTGCAGTTCAACTGTAATGGACTAACTGGGAAGATTACGGAGATAGTCGATTTCATGAAGCGGCACAACATCCGCATTGCTGCGATTCAAGAGACTAAACTCACAGCAAGATCTGCATTGCAGACCTGCTCTGGTTATAATGTCCACAGGAAAGACCGCGAGAGCGGAAATGGAGGCGGCCTCGCGTTTATTATACACCACTCTGTGCAATATTATATATTTGATCCTGGCATCGACCGCAGGGACAATGTCTTAGAACGTCAAGGCCTATCTGTCCGGTCAGCGATGCAAATCTAGCGATGCAAATCTAGAAATCATCAACATCTACATCCCTCCTGTCACCTGTTGCCCCAGTGGATACCGCCCTAATATCGAGGTCTTACTCACTGGCAACAATCGCATTATCTTAGGCGATTTCAATACCCATCACGACCTATGGCATTCAAGCTTGCGGGCGGACAGTAGGGGTGAGATGTTGGCGGATCAAATAGACGAAACGACGTTCTGCACAATAAACGGAGACGCCCCCACACGTATGGTAGGAAGCTGTCATAGCTCGCCAGATATCTCAATCGTGAGCGCAGAACTCGTAAACTGCGTCAACTGGCAGCCGATGGTAACACTGGCATCCGACCACCTGCCCATACTTATTTCGTTCGAGCGCACCGCCGACTTCATCGTCACCGAAAAACCCACTTTCATAAACTTCAAAAAAGGAAAGTGGGAAGAATATAAATCTGCAACAGACAGAAGCTTTGCTGCCCTCCCTATCCCGACTGATGCCCGCCAAGGGGAGCGTGCCTTCCGTAAGGTCATTGAATCCGCCTCGGCACATTTCATTCCCGCCGGGAGAATTCCCGAAATCCGGTCCCCACTTCCCGGCGGAGGCCGCGAGCTTAGCGAGGGAACGCGACCTTATAAGACAGCTTGATCCAGGCGACCCCCAAATAAGGGATATAAACCAACGCATCAGATTGCTTGTGGACGAACACAAGCGGGCGAAATGGGAAGAGCACCTAAGAGGTTGTAAACTCTCTACCGGCGTAGGTAAACTTTGGTCCACCGTAAAGTCCCTATCAAATCCGACTAAGCACAAAGACAAAGTTTCCATCGCCTTTGGCGATAAGGTGCTGTCGGATGCGAAAAAATGCGCGAGCGCTTTCTGCCGACAATATATAATGCATCCTACGGTCGACAAAGATAGACGGAGAGCCAATAGACACGCACATAAACACAAACTCAGCGCGTCACCAATTACCATCACCGCTAGAGAGGTTGAGGACGCCATTGGTCGCGCTAAACCATCCAAAGCAGTGGGCCCAGACGTCATAGCCATGCCGATGCTTAAAAACCTAGGGAAAGAGGGTTTCAAGTATTTAGCGCATGTCTTCAACCTGTCTCTTTCCACCTTTGTCATACCCGAGAAATGGAAAATGGCCAAGGTGGTCCCGCTACTAAAGCCTGGGAAACCAGCTAACGTAGGTGAGTCATATCGTCCGATATCTCTCCTATCGCCAGTGGCAAAGACGCTTGAAGCCATTTTGCTCCCTTATTTCCAAGCACATTTGCAGCTAGCCCCTCATCAGCATGGCTTCAGAAAACTCCATAGCACTACCTCCGCGCTAAATGTCATTAGCACCCAGGTAAATTGCGGTTTGAATCAAGATCCCCACCATAGAACAGTACTCGTAGCGTTAGACCTATCAAAAGCTTTTGATACGGTCAACCATGGCTCGTTACTGCAAGACCTTGAAGGGTCTACCCTTCCCCCATGTCTTAAAAGGTGGACCGCAAATTATCTGGGTGGTCGGCAGGCATCGGTGCAATTCAGAAACGAAACATCAAAACAAAGGAGAATTAAACAAGGGGTGCCACAGGGTGGTGTCCTATCCCCGCTTTTGTTCAATTTCTACATATCTAAGCTACCTTCACCACCGGAAGGAGTCACAATCGTTTCCTACGCCGATGACTGCACAATAATGGCCACAGGCCCAGGCCCAGAGATCGATGAGCTATGCAATAAAATAAACGGCTATCTCCCTGATCTCTCCAGTTTTTTCGCCTCGCGAAACCTGGCATTGTCACCGACTAAATCTTCCGCGACCTTATTTACAACATGGACGCCCCAAATGTCGACCATATTGAACATCCACGTCGATGGCACTACGCTACCGACTGTCCTACACCCCAAAATCTTGGGTGTGACGTTTGATCAGGATCTACATTTTGGTGCGCACGCAACCGCAATTGTTCCAAGAATTCAGAGCCGTAATAAAATCCTCAAATCCCTTGGTGGCAGTACCTGGGGAAAAGATAAAGAAACGCTCTTGACCACATACAAAGCAATTAGCCAGCCGATTACGTGCTACGCGTCACCCATATGGTCGCCAAGCCTAAAAACCACCCACTGGAAGAAACTACAGGCCTGCCAAAATACTGCTCTCAGAATCGCCACGGGCTGTCTTCTTATGTCCCCAGAACACCATCTGCATAATGAGGCGAGAATACTCCCCATCAGGGAGAGAAATGAGATGCTGACCAAACAGTTTCTGTTGAATACCCAGACACCTGGGCATCCCAACAGACATCTGATTGACGAACCAGCACCGCCTAGGGGCCTAAGGAGTCATCTCCGTAAGCATTTTGAGGAAATACGGCACCTGAGAACCCAGCCGTATGAAGCGAAAAAACACAAGCAGGTCCTTGGTGAACTCCATAGACAGGCGTCGGACCTTTATGTCGGGAATTGCCCGGTGAATCCAGTACTTGAAGAAAAATATCCAGAACTCGCAGAAGAGGAACGCATACTCCCCAGGGAAACGCGCGTCACTCTTGCTCAACTTCGTTCTGGATACTGTAACAGGTTAAACTCTTACCTATCCAGAATCAACCCCGACATACAAAATGTATGCCCCGCTTGCAATGTGTCCCCACATGACACCAACCATCTCTTTAATTGTAATGTGGAACCAACGCCTCTAACACCCCTTTCCTTATGGTCCACCCCTGTTGAAACGGCAAGTTTCCTTGGACTCCCGTTAGACGATATTGATGACAATTTGTGATCGGTCGCGGCTATTAGATGGGGCGAGCATTGCTACAACAACAACAACAAGACAAAAAAATTTATTTTTAGTTAAACGGTTTTATTGAAAACAATACTTACATGAAGTAATAATAATACTAAAAGCTAGAAAATAATTAGGTAGGTCCTAGGTACTAGTCATCACACTCCTCATCAATCTTAGGGCGTTGATCACACAATTAAATAAAAGCGCTGGGCGCGTGAAATTTCTAAAAATGTGAGGCGTAGCATAACCTGATTAAGGTTCAGTTGATCTTATATATCGCACACTAACTACAGAAGAAAAACGGTTTATGTGAAAACGTCTGTAATGCTATACTGAAATCCAGGTTTACAAAGAAGGATACCTTCATTATAAAATGAATTGACGAAATTTTGTTGTAATTATTTGTTTACGGACAAAATATATAGCAATTTTGAATTATGACTATTTCTAAGAAAACATACTACTCGTACATTCACAATTATTTCATCAAAAAAGGCATATTTCACAATAATACAAGCAACTTTACTCACTATTTACGTATAAAAAGACACAATTTTAATTAATACACAAGTTAAAAGTTTTTTGCAACAAGATAGTCAAAATTTAAAATAATACACTTTATGCGTAAAAAAGCTGTTCACTTGTTCTTAAGCACATTGACACAACTAAAAATAGTACTCTTTAGTTGATAGAGCGCAAGCGATGCAATCAACACCAAAACTGGCATAACGGTAATTTTCCAGTTAAAGAAGAAAATAATGACAACGAAATTTAAGGGGCAGTTAGAGATGTGTACTGTGAATTAGTTTATGGAAAAAACCGGTTTTGAAAAATTTTAATT